>ML834754.1:49796-68878 GCA_009831015.1 Picea engelmannii
GGCTACGTCATCATATGTTGGAGAGGGGACTACTTCCAAGGTTCCTTCCGCTTGCCCAGATGCCCCTGTGTCTTTCCCATTTGGAGGGGGGCTTGAATGTGTCCTGCTGTCCATAATTTCTGGTTCTTCTGTGTCATTGTTGATCTTTTCTGTTTGAGGTTCTGCATGCGGTGGGGGATTAGAGCTCCCGTCAATTTTCTCTGACTCTAATTGCACGGAGTTTCCGTTCTTGGTTGCTCCTTTGGGTCTGGATTTTGCTGTCCCTGTTTTCTGTACTGCAGTCCACTGATTTGCTTTCTCATTTTCACTTTCTTCTGCATTCTTTTTCTTGCAGTGCCTTGCGAAGTGACCGTAGCCGTGACAGTGCCGGCATTTGAAGGGCAACTACTCGTAGTCAAGCTCCTGAATGTGCATCCAGTCTGCGGCCATAAGCTTAATTGCCTCCGGTAATCCCACTTCCAGATCAACCTCCACGCAGATCCGTGCGCATGAGTACTGATCTTTTCTTACTGCTTGATCTATATATCTTCCGAGCGTGTTCCCGATTGCAAGCAAAGATTTTTGGTTCCAGTAGTGTAAGGGGAGGTGAGGTAAACGGACCCACACTGGGACGGCCGAGGGCACATCTTGGGATGGGTCAAAGTCCGGGGTCCATTTGTTCAGGTATAACCCCTGAGGCCCCATGAAGTATGGCCCATTTATGAAGATGAGATTTTTGTTGTCAGGATTGTCGAAGACGAATACAAAATATCCTTTCCCTACGAAGTGGCTCTTTATTCCTTCTGTTATGAGCGGATTCCAGTTCCTCTGCACCCATGCGTCTACTGATTTGGGAGAGGGACAGAGGCCGGTAAATTGCCCAATAAGTCCCATGTCTGCTAAGTTGACTGTCGTTCTGCAAGTTTCTTCCAAAGGCAATTCAACACTGGGAATGCTGTCCAATTTCTTCACGAATTTATGCTGCACTACTGACGGCGGTCTCTTGGAGGCTGCAACGACCAGCTTCCTGAATGCTTCTAGTTCTGGTAATGGGGGAGGGTTAGGGGTGGCGCCCCCACCAGCGTCCATGGCTGGGGATGCCATAAACGTTGCAGAGAGCCCGAGCTGGCTCGCGTCCTCACACCCCTGCGTGCTGGGTCACGAATTTGTGAAGCCTAAAGGCTCAGGCCACACAGGAATACTTTGAGGGTGCCGAGTCGCGGCTTTGAATGCACCAGGGCCGCCGTAAAGGGGTTGCAACCTTCAGACCTTCAAAACTTCAAAACGGGGCCTCTCTTGAGCTAGATCCGAGGAAGGAGGGAGCACTGCTGTCAACGAGCGACCTGGAGCAGGAAATGGAGGTGTCAGCCAAGCTAATCCTGGCCGCCGGGAGGGTCGAGGCTGCCTGTGCACGTGGCTAGGGTTCCAGATTTCTCCCTAGCTCGGGCCATCCTCCATCGTTAGGAAAAGGTTTCCTAAACAAGGTTTTTTGATTAACAATATGTGATCCTCAACTCAATTATAATTTGAATATTCTTTGCAGTTAAAATATTTCAACACTCCCCCTTAACACGAAGGGTATTATACAATACAACATCATTAAGAGAGAGAGAGAGAGGGAAACAACATCATTAGCATCTTGGAACATTGACTGGCGCATATATAAATCATCATAAGTTTTTCTCATCATCAACAACATGATCTTTCACATCATGGAGATGGAGTAGCATCATCACTATTATTTGCGTCAACATCAATTGGTATAACACTAATACAACATCATCAATATGTACTAGATTGATACATCATCATCAACATCACGAGGTTGATACAACATCATCAACATGAGATTGAGATAACATCATCAACATCATCAACATGAGGTTGAGATAACATCATCAACATCATCAGTATGAGGTTGAGATAACATCATCACCATCATCATCATATGGAAACAGAATAAGGCAGGTGCAACAACAACATTTTGTGGTACTCTGACAGAACCTAAGGATCTTCCCAAGAATCATAAGATTCCCTAGGATATAAAATCCTAATGGAGCTACCATGTGGTACTCTGGTAGACCATCCTTACCGGACCTTCGAGATCTTCCTAGGAATAAAAATATTCCCTAGGATATAAAATCCTAACAGAGCTACCACTACTGACAACAACTGACATATGCATGCACAGGTACTCTGATAGACCGTCCTTATCGTACCTTCGAGATATTCCCAGGGATGATCAATCCCCTAGGATATAAAATCATAACAAAGCTACCCACTGTTGGTCAAGATACTATAGTATCATCAACATCACTCCCCCTTTCAAGGGAGTTTGTTTTGGACAACACCAAGATTGTCTAAGAAGTGCTCAAATGTCACACAAGACATAGGATTGGTCAAAAAATCTGCAGCTTGCTCATCTGTGCCAAGATATTGGAGATTTATAGCTCCCCTTTGCACCATATAACGAATGTAGTGATATTGTATTTATATGTGCTTTGAATTATCATAGAACATTGGGTTCTCCTTCATCTTTATGAAACTTTGGTTATCACATAGAATCACGGTGGCTTCCATCTCCAGATCGAATATACCTGTCAACAAATTTCGAATCCATATGGCTTCAAAACTAGAGGAACATGCTGCAATGTATTCTGCTTCTGCTGTGATGAGAGAAATACTAGATTGCTTCCTGCTCTGCCATGAATTCATGGGTGACCCTAGACTGAAATAACATCCTGAATTTTTATTTCTATCAGAAACAATTCCAGTCCAATCTGAATTAGTATAACCAATCAGTATGAAGTCATGATCTCCAGTATAACAGAGACCATATTCCAATGTACCCTTAAGGTATCTCATCACATGTTTTGCGGCTACATAGTGAACACGCTTGGGATCTACCAGATACAAACTTAAGGTGTTAAAAAAAAAACATATATCTGGCCTGGTGTTTGTCAGATACATCAACGAACCAATAATCTATCTATACAGAGTAACATCAACCAATTCTGATGAAGTATCAACCAAGAGATTCAACTTTGTTTCCATGGGTGTGTTCATGGATTTACATTCCAACATATCAAACCTCTTCAGTATTTCAATTGCACACTTCCCTTGGTTAAGGAAGATCTTCTCTGGGCTCTGCCAAACTTCAAGACCTAAGAAATAATGCATCAAGCCTAGGTCTTTCATTTCAAATTCTACAGTGAGCTTCTTCTTACAATCTGTGATGAGATTTTGTTCTCTAGTTAAGAATAAGTCATCTACATACAACAACAATATAACTGAATCATCATTCATAACCTTGAAGTAAAGGTTATAATCATCTTTACTCTTGGTAAATCCCAAGCTCGTCAAGAAACTATCAATTCTTCCATACCAAGCTCTAGGAGCTTGCCTCAATCCGTATAGATCTTTTTTCAATATGTAGACATGGGTCTTTCTATATTCAACTTCAAACCCTTGTGGTTGTTATATATACACTTATTATTCAATAACACCATTCAAGAAGGTTGTTTTCACATCCATCTGGTGTAACTTCTATTTCATCTTAGTTGCAAGAGCTATGATGGTTGTGATAAAAGTGTATCTGGCCATAGGAGCGAATGTCTCTTCATAATCAATGACTTCCTTTTGAGAAAATACACTATATATATATATATATATATATATATATATATATATACACACTTCCATATGCAACATGTTTTATCTTGTATAACCATTTGGAAGATACCACATCTTTGTTCTTCAGTCTGTGAACCATTTCCCATACATCATTCTTTATAATGGACCAGTATTCTTCTGTCATGGAAACTTCCCATTCTTTATTTTGAATGGCTTCTTCAAAGAAAGTAGGCTCCTTCTCTATGAGATCACACATCAAGCCCATATAACTGGAGAATGGATTAGGTTTCTTGATATGTATCATGGTTCTTCTGGGGCACCATACTTCTCTCCATCTTGAATAAGTTCCCTTGACCAAGCTAGCTTTCTCTTGTGAGAGATCGTCATCTGGGGAGGTTCTTGAGATTCTATCATATCATGATCTTCTAGAATCTCATCATCAGGGGAAACTGTAACTTCCTTCACAGGTTCTATAACTCCGGGAGCTACAAGTTCTTCTTCATATACTTATTCAAGATGGCACTTCCTTTATCCCTTGAGTGCTACATATTCATCAAAGGTTACATCTCTGTTGATCTCAATATGATGGTAACCTGGTATATAAATTATGAAGGCCTTAGAGACTTCACAGTATCCAAAAAATATTCCCTTCTTTCCTAAAGGGTCCAACTTAGTTATCATTTCTTTCGGAATGTGTACAAACAATGGACAACCAAATATCTTGAGATGGCTTACTTCTTCCTTCTTTCCAGAGAACATTTCTTCGAGGGTTTTGAAACCAAGTTTGTAGGTAGATTCTCCCACTCCTTTTATAGGGTATTGGTAATAATCTTCGATTGTAACTTTCTTGGGAAAGTTATTTTCTGTAAGGCTAGAGAGAATATCTCTCTGACCTGTCATGTTCTTAGAGGAACCACTATCAACGATCCAAGTATCCTCTCCAGGTGTCACAGATCTTGAGATGGATGAAAATAAAACATAATATTCAATATTTTCTTTAATCAACTTTGTGGATGGATCATCATATTCAACTACATGGGAATGATGTATTTTGTTATTTCTCTTATTGTATTCTTCCCTTCTGGGTGGACAATTCTTAGCAATGTGTCCCATCTTATCACAATGATAACATTAATAAGAGGAGAAATATTTTTCTCTTCTTTGACCTTTCTAAAATTTATGGAATCTCCTTGGAGGGTGAGATTCTCTATGAAGGTGGGTCTCCTTTTGGAAATGATACCTTTTATTTCATCCTTTATAATGATCATCTAGGGCTTGATCTCCATCCCTTAATAGTATTGCTTCTCGGTTGGCTACTCTTGATTCTTCTTGAACACATTCTTCCCAAAGACTTTCAAATTGGAGTTTATCCTTTCTTGCACTGATAGTTTGGATGAAGGCATCCAAAGGTCTTGTGAGACCATTAAGAGTTTCCATTATGATTTCATATTCATATAAGTTGTCTCCAATTTCTTCTAGTTGTTCCTTGAATTGAGAAATCCTAGAGAAATAGTCATGAACTGTTTCTCCTTTCTGCATCTTTGTATACTTGAGTTGGGTTCTCAAGTTCATCTTCTAGTTAATATTCTTTCCTTCATACATTCTGGTTAGGGAATCTACAGTTTTCTTAGAATCCACTTGAGGCATCAAGTGATCTTTAATGGTGTATGTAATGATCCTTTTGGCCCTAAACATATCCTTCTTGTACTTTTCTTTAGCTACATATTCTTCGGGTTCTGGTACATTTTCCTTTATGAATTTTGCAAGGTCATTCTCTTCAAGAATGAGTGAAATCCTATACTTCTAGGAATGAAAGTTTTCCACACCTTCTAACTTGTCAATAGGCTTGGTGCTTGCAGACATATTGACCTGGAGCTAGGAAGATGACCAAAACTTGAAAGTTCTTAGAAATTAAATCTGAACTTACCAGGAGGTGCGCTGGACTGAGGCGAGTAGGATGGTGCAATATGTTTTCATAAAATCCAAATTTTACCCCTTGAAAATGAGCCTGCACAAATATGGACTGGTACTTTTGGTACTGGTTTTGGTTTCCTGGTTTTTTGGTACTAGCCAAAACTAGGGTTTCACTTTCCGAAGGCTCTAACCACTGAAAAGGTGCGCTCAAGCTGCCAACGAGTTCACTAGGCTAGGGCACACTTCCCTAGATGGTTTTTAGGATGAAATTCCCTTCCAAAAAAATCCATAATTTTCTTGTATGACAATAGTGAAGTTTTTGGTTACCCAGTGAGAGATGCTCTCTTCAGTGTAGCTATGATACCATGTTAAATTTAGAGTTGTTATTAAGTTCTTTTCATTTTACTAGACAATAATAGCATAAGCAAGATCATTGAGAGAAACACAATCACAAGGTACAAAACATTTTATCCTGGGAAACCCTCATGGGGGAGAAAACCCAACAAAATATTATTTAATATAGATTGCCAATACAATGCCAAGATAAAAGACTAAACACTAGAGAATATCCAAGACTGAGAAATGTGCCTCTCTCTTCTCCTTCTTCTAATTGTAACTTCCTTCAAACTTGCATACTAGATGAGTGACTTGAGTGAGTGTGCTAATGAGGTACCATACTCTCTTATTTATACTAGCTAAGGAGCGCCAGGGTTGTGTATCTTCATTAGAAAGGGATGACTTCTTCAACTAGTGGGTAAAAACACTTTAATTATCCCTAGGGACCGACTTCTCAATCAACATCATATAAACATGGTTTGACCAATCCACAAAAGGGGATTTGGTCATACATAAGTCCCGACATGATCAATCCAAAAAAGGGGATTGATCTATAAGATAATAACTCAATTATAATTAGAATATTCTTTGCAGTTACAATATTTAAACAAAGACAAGGGGGGAGTGAATAGAAGGAGAACTACAATCATAAGTTCTTATCTATACTAGTGAGATACTTTCATTTTTCATTAATTATGAGTTTACTTGAAGGATTAACCCTCTTGATGACAACATAATCTTATTGAAGGCAACATGATTCAAAAACTGAATCATATATTTAAGCAACTTGTTTTAAAGGTGTATGATTTATCTTTGGCAGTATGTGTGTTCTTGTTTGTTTATGAATTAAATTTCATGACTGATAAATAATATCTTGCAGAGTCAAGTGACAACATTTTGTGGAAAGCTAATCCAGATCTTTAGCTTCATTTTTCTTTTGTTGTCAGAGTCTTATTGTATGGCTCCCATCGGAGGCTTCTAAATATGACTTTGGTCTCTACCCTCGCAAGGGTTTCTAAAGAGAATTCAACCTTGTATCTCATAATGAAATCAATATAAAAATCAGTTTTATGATTTCGGTCTCACATATGTATTTTAATGATTTGGTTCATTTTTTTATTTTATCTCCAAGTACACACTCATGTAATTTCTGTATACACTCATGTAATTTTTGTTTAAGTTTATTTCTTTTTTGCATAGTTACATATAATATATAAAAAAAAACCATCCTTGGTCCCTTGTACTTAATACCTGTAGACTAAGTGATTTTTTTTTTCTTTAAGGCTATAAAACCCAATTGACATTCCCAACTATCTTTCCTTAGCCCAACAAGATCTGAAAATGCTTTAGTAAGGTTCTTCATACCTTTTCCTCAACACACATATTCTTTGGTGTCTTTGAAAAGTGTGGGCCAATAATACCCTTGGTGGAGTATCTTGTACCCATTCCTTTTATCTACAAAGTGGCCCCCACATGGCCCATCATGACAAGATTTTAGTATTTCCTGGACTTCTTCCTCTCGTACACACCTTCAGATAATAAGATCAGGCCTTGTGTAGAAGAGGAAACCATCAATCCATGAGAATATTTCACTTTTCTGACTATACTTTGTCATTCTTTGGGGGTCAGATAATGATAAAATTTTCCCGCAACACAAAATTTAGAAATATATGCAAACCAAGGTGAGTTAGTAGATACCTCAAAGAGGTGTTCATCTATAAAAAAAAATCTACCGGAGGTTCATTCTCATTATATATTATTCTAGAAAGGAAGTCATCCACTACATTATCTTTTCCTGGTTTGTCTAAAATGGTAATATCAAATACTTGCAATAAAATCAACCATTTGGTGACCTTACCATTTATGATTGGTTTGTTCATTAAATATTTAATAGAAAAATGATCAACATGCAATATTATAAGATATCCAGTAATGCAGTGTCTAAAATTGTTTATTGCATGAATAACGACAAGAAACTCTTTCTTAGTTACCATATAATTCAATTCAACAGGAGAGAGATTCTTACCAACATATTAGATTGCATATGGGTATTTTCCTTCGAGTTGTCTGAGGATTCCTATGATACCAGTGTCAGATGCGTCTATGGAAATGTGGAATGGGAGAGTTGAATTAGGCCCTCTTAGTACAAGAGCTTCAAATACTTTGACATTCAATTAATCAATCACATGCTAGCATGTATCAGTCCATACAAACTCGATATATTTGCTAAGTAAGGAAAATAATGGACGAGCAATACGTGAAAAGTTTTGAATGAATCTATGGTAATAACCAACATATCCTATAAATATTAGTACATGCTTCTGCGAAGTTGGAGTTGGAAAATTGAGTATTACCTTTATTTTCTCTAGATCAACTTGAACGCCTTTTTCTGAGATATGTTGTCCCAGTATAATGCCATTAGTTTCCATCATAAAATACTTTTCATTACTAAGGGAAACATTCGAATCCTTTCACCTTATTAACATATTTTCTAGATTGGCCAATGCCTCATCAAATTTGTCCCCATATGTTGTAAAATCATCCATATATATTTCCATGCAACTGTGAATGAGATTAGAGAATATACTTATAATGACTCGTTGAAAGGTAGTGAGGGCATTGCATAACCCGAATGGTAGAACATAGTAGGAGAATGTCCCCCAAGGACAAGTGAATATTTTTTTCTCTTGGTCTTCAGGGGCGATTTGGATTTGGTTTTATCCACTGAAACCATCGAGGAAAGAAAATTACTTCTTTCCTTCTAGCATGTCCAGGACCCGGTTTATAAATGGTGATGGAAAATAGTCTTTATGTCTTTCTTTATTCAATTCTCGATAATCTACACATTTTCTTCATTTATCATTTTTCTTTGGTACCATGACAAGAGGAGAGACCCACTAGCTATCAGAAATGGGATAGATGAAGTTACTTGTAAGCAATTTCTGTAGCTCTTCTTTGAGTATATCTTTCATTGCTTGGTTCAACCGATGTTGAGGTTGACGAATGGGTTTGAATCCTTCCTTAATATATATAATGTGCACACAAGTCAGGGTGGATCCCCTTCATGTTAGATTAATCCCAGGTGAAGGAATCACTATGCTTTCAAAACATTTGAACCCGTCACTCTTTCTATTGTTTGATTAGTCCTTGGTTGATTTTCAAGGTTTATCCTAGGCTAATTTATATGATTTCTATGAGGGATCATTGGTCTTTTTATTTTACAGGTTCATGTTCAATGGGTGAGATGCTTGTGGAGGCTAAGGAAAGATGAGTTTCTGGTTTCATAATATGATCAAGAAGATGTGCGTTTCGTGAGGAAGAGGAGGAGGCTATAAAATCATTTATTTCTTTGTCCTTTGTTTTATCTATTATGGTGAGGTATTGATCTATGGATAGGACCTAATGGGATTTCCGCTCTTCATCAATTTCTTCTCCATCAACCCACATTAGTGTTTCTAAGTCTATGTTGGGTTTGGCATGAGGGTAGAGATTTAATTTTTTGGTGGATGTCTTGTGGGAAATATTCATGTTTCTTGATCGACAACTGATGTAGGCATAGACAACGACCAACCATGACCGTCCTAGGATTAGAGGATACCTTCCCAAAGAGGTTTTAGGTTGTAGGACCATGAAGGCAGTGGGATATTACCATGAATCCACAAATATCACTACATCTTCTATAATTCCCTTTGGTTTAATGGTGGATCTATCAATGAGTTGAAGTACAATGGGGGTTCCCCTAAGGTCTGTAAGTCCTAAGGCTTGCATGGTCTCACGTGTCATAACGTTAATGGTGGCCCCTAGGTCAATTAACATGTTACTAATAAGTGTATTGATAATTTGCATGTTAACAACTAGACTACTAGGGTCATAGTATTTAGTCATGAGAACTCCCCCCATCATTAGGTCTGATAGTTTTCCCATGACATGAATAGTTTTGGGATCCTTTTGTTTCCTATCGAGCTTCCTTAAACAAAGTTCTCGTACCTCTTTTGAATAAATAGGTACATCTTTAATTGCTTGAAATAATGGTATTTTGACACACATGTTTTTGAGTTCTC
Source organism: Picea engelmannii (assembly GCA_009831015.1). Classification (NCBI taxonomy): domain Eukaryota; kingdom Viridiplantae; phylum Streptophyta; class Pinopsida; order Pinales; family Pinaceae; genus Picea; species Picea engelmannii. The sequence goes on from ML834754.1 coordinate 59,720, forward strand.
CTAAGAAATCAAACTCATGTTGTATAAAAGGTTTTTCTTAATTTATCCTTTCAAGATAGGGCGGGTCTCGAAGTGCAGGGTGGGAATTTTCAGTTTTTGAAGGTTCTTGAGATTTTTTTTGTTCTGATTCTTTGATATCCTGATTGAACCAATGTTCAAATTAATTCTTTGTTGTTTTCAACCTAACACCTACAAGCTCTTTAGGTATTTATTGCAGTAGTGCTTTGTCTCAAATTTTCAATAGGACCAAGGGTTAGAACACTGGTCTGATTCAAAAAGGAAAGGAAATTTCAACAAGTAAGGATCGACAGATTATCCCCTTGGTATATGACCCATAATTATGACCTAGCACTAACCAAATTAGGCACTAACTTATGGATTTCTTTCCTCTCAAATCAACAGATGTGTTTTAATCAAGCAATGAGATGAATGGTCCTTGTGCTCTCGCTACCCCAATAAGGTGGGTTGTTAAAGAATCAATGAAACGCAAATTTAACTCAGAATGACACGTAATCCAATTGATCAACGCTCCTAATAAATTCGTGAATTGTCTTGGCATTAAGCTTTATGCACTTCCTTGGGCGAAATCACTATCCACCATTGATTCTCCTCTCGAATCCCAATCTGACGATGTTGGATCAATGTCTCTGATCGATCAATGAGGAATGAATATCATTGATGTGAATACGATTAATTACTAATGGATGTTCTCAGTGCCTTATTATATTCCTTGGGTATCATTCGACAGTTCCAATTCTCCCTATTCTGGATCCAATGATTGAGAATTGAAGTTCTTGTAGAATGAAAACCACTGCAAATTCTCATAAGATAAAAAGATCCATTCAATAAAGAAATTGATTCATTGTTGGAGAATTAACCAAAAACAATTTCACACCATAATTACTTTGAGGAACGTTGAGACATTCATAAAACACCATAGGTAAATTCAATACTGATTTTATTCATTCATTTCTAGAAATTGAGACGAGACTGTCTCAAAGTTCTTTGGGTTTTTTACACACAATATCATGTTCTCCAACTAACCAATTCATAAAAAATTACACAATTTGATATATCTCAATGATATCTCATATGGATCTAACAACCAGATCCAAAACAAATCTCAACAAATCCCCAAATCACTCACTCTGTTCTAAAAATCAGGAACATAATCACACCTATCACAACCAAGTTCAATTTATATGTCTTCTAGAGGATCCTCGAACTAATTATTAAAATAAAAATAAAAATTAAGGGAACCAACCCCCTTTAGTAAATTGTTTGACCTTCTTAGGGTCAAAATCATGAATTTCATTTGATGCCCCTACATCAGGCTCCCATGGAACATAAATGTTCATGGACTCCTGTCCATGAGGTCTTCAAGATTCTTTCCATGCTTTTTTATCTCTGCATCATTCATCCAGGTCACATCTTCCACAAGAATATCTTTCCACTTGACTAAGTAATCATAGTAATCCTTCTTCTTGGTCTTATTAGAAATATTCAAATCAAGAATTCTTTCCATCTAAAACTTCTTGGTTGTAGGTAGCTGCTTCATCCACTGAACATATTCATTACCATCCCCATCCTCTGCCTCATATTCTCTGTAAGGATACAAGTTTGCAACATTAAATATTGGAGATATTCCAATATCTGGTGGTAACTCTAGTTCATAGGCATTGCTTCAAAATTTCCTCAAGATCTTATAGGGTCTTATCTTATTCAACTTCAGTTGTTTTATTTTCCTCTTGGGAATATCTCTTTTCTCATATGTTCCAACACTTGATCTCCAACTTCAAAGTTAACCTCTTTTTTTTTTTTTTGTCTTCCCTCTGCTTGTACTTTTGATTGTTGTCTCACATTTTATCCTTGTCTTGTTCATGTATCATCTGCAATTCTGTGGAAAAATATTCTTCATTTGCACCCCTCAGTTATACTTTTCCCAAATTCCTGAGTTCAGAAACACCCCTTGGATGCATTCCATATATTAGTTGGAATGGAATATTTCATGTACTCATGTTAGGTGAGTGATTATAAGCAAATTCATCTTGTGGTAAAACTTGATCCCACTGACTCTTATGTTCATTAAATAAAATCCTCAACAAGTTACCCAAACTTCTATTTACCACTTTAGTCTTCCCATCAGTCTAAGGATGATAGGTTGAATTAAATAAGAAATTTGTGCCAAGCTTTATCCACAAGGTTCTCCAGAAATGTCCAACAAATTTAGTGTCTCTATCTAAAACTATACTTCTAGGTAATCCATGCAATCTCACAATCTCCTTAAAGAACAAGTTTTCTATGTGTGTTGCATCACTAGTTTTATAACAAGATATAAAGTGTGTCATATTTGAAAATATATCAACAAATACAAAGATTGAATCATTTCCTCTCTGTGTTCTAGGAAAACCTAGAACAAAGTCCATTCTTAAGGCATCCCATGGTCTGTCTGGTATAGGAAATGGATGATACAAACTTGCATTATGCTGCTTCCCTTTGGAATATTGAGAAATTATGCATCCGTCAACAAATATATTCATATCAGACCTCATACCTGGCTATAAATAAGAATAATTTAATTGGGAAAATGTCTTTTCATGACCAAAATGACCAGCTAATCCTCCATTATTCTTTTCTTTCAGTAGGTTGTCCCTCATTGAACACTTTGGAATGCACAATTGACTACCTTTGAACAAAAATACCTCATGTGTCATGTAATCCATCCAAGGGATCTTATCTCCCATCACTGGATTTTCACATGCTTCATAGGCTGCTTTAAATTTCAGATCTTCTCTGTAAATCTCTTTGAGATGCTCAAATCCCAACGTACTTACTTGAAATTCTTGAAAAATTAAACATCTCCTACTCAAAGAATTTGCAACCTTGTTAGCATTCTCACTAATATGCTTAATAAAAAAGGTAAACTTCTCCATGAATTCTACCCATTTGACATGTTTTTATTTAATTTCTCTTGCTTGGTTATGAATTGAAAAGCATGGTTATTGGAATATAAGATGAATTCTTTATTCATAAGGTAATGCCTCCACTTCTTCAGGGCTTGTATCACTGCATAAAACTCTTTGTCATCATTTGAATATTTATTCCTGGAATCATTCAACTTCTCACTAAAATAGGAAATAGTTTTATCTTCTTGACTCAGAACAACACCAATTTCTACCCCACTTCCATCACATTTGACTTGAAATGTCTTTTGAAAATTTGGTAAAATTAAAACTGGTTTCTCTGTAATCTTATCCTTTAACAGTATGAATCCCTTTTTAGCCTCTCTTGTCCAATTAAAAGACTGATGTTCCTTCCTTATAGTGTCTACTATAGCAACAAAAATACTACTGAAATTTATGATAAACTTTCTGTAAAATATTGCTAACCCATGAAAGCTTCTTACCTCAAAAAATGATTTTGGAGAAGACCATTCTTTTATAACTCTTACCTCCTTTGGATCCATCTTCAATCCCTCTTGAGAAATCAAAAATCCCAAGTAAACCAATTCTATATTCATGAATGAACACTTCTTCATATTTATTAAAAGCTTCTCTTGTTGCAATCTCTTCAACACCAACTTCAAACACCTCAAATTCTCCTCTTTAGTTCTTCTATAAACAAGGATGTCATCTAAATAAACAATTACAAATTTACCAATGAAATACTTAAGCACCTCATTCATTAATCTCATGAATGTATTGGGAGAATTTTTCAAGACAAAATGCATGGAAATCCATTCATACAGTCCCTCATTGGTCTTGAAGGACATCTTCCACTCATATCCTTCTCTCATCCTTATCTGATGATAACTACTCTTCAAGTCTATCTTGGAAAAATAATTTGCTCCACTTAAACAATCCATTAAATCATCCATTCTAGGCAAGGGAAATCTATACTTGATTGTTATCTTGTTGATTTATCTAGAGTTTGTACACATCCTCCATCCACCATCCTTCTTTGGACTTAGCACATAAGGCACTGCACAAGGACTTAAACTCTCCCTGACCAAACCTTTGTCCAACAACTCCTGGACTTGCTTTCTAATTTCTTCATTTTCTCTTGGTGTCAACCTGTATGCAACTTTGTTTGACAAACTAGATCCCAGAATTAGATCAATATGATGACTAATGCTTCTAATAGGAGGAAAAGTATCAGGAAATTCATCTAACAATGCCTGAACTTCAATAGGTAAATCATTTATAGTGGTGCAAGTAAGAATTACTCTCGTCTTACCAATAACAACAAATTGCATTTCTTCTTCCTTCTTGACCTTCTGAAAAAGTTCCTTCCCACTCATGAGTAGTACACTTGGAACAACTTCTTCCTTATCTCCTTCATCTTTTAGTGGTAGCATCACATTTTTGTTCCCATTCTTCTCAAGGGTGTATGTATTATTTCTTCCATGATGCGTTGCTTTCCTATCACATTTCCATGGTCTCCCCAACAAAATATGACAAACATCCATGGACATAACATCACACACAATTTCATCCTTATAACTACCAATTTGAATTTCTACTTTGCATTGTTCACTTACTAAAATTTGATGTCATTTTTTCAACCAAGACACCTTATATGGACTAGGATGTGTCACTTTTCGTAGTCCTAATTTCTCCACCGTTTCTGTAGAAACTAAATTATCTGTACCACCACTTTCAATGATCACTTTGCATACCTTTCCTCTTGATTTTCATGTGGTTCTGAACAAGTTCTTCCTTTGTGTTGGTTCAAAGATTTATTTTTCTACTTTTATTAAAACCCTCTTTACCATGAGTGCTTATCCTATCTCAGAAGTATCCTCTTTCACTGTCATTTCTATTGTATTTTCCTGAGCATCTGCAATGTGAGATCCTATGGTGTTTTCTGATTTGTTTTCAGGACAATGCCAAGACATGTGCCTTGTCTTTCCATAGGTATAACACCTAATTTCTCTACTTCTGCCTCTGCCTCTTGAGAAGAATATTCTTCCTATGGATTCTCCTTCTCTTTGTGATTGATTAATAGAGATATATGTTTCTTCTTTTGTATCATGAAATATCCCTCTAGATGATCCTTTTCCTCTGGATTGGATTCTTTCTCTGGTTCTTTGGCTCTGCTTCCTAGCCAATTTCACTTATGCTTTCAAGGTTACTTGATAAGAATCTTCTACAGTCCTCAAAGTTAGTAGATCAATTTCATCCTGGATTTCATACCTTATTCCATTAATATACCTATCATCCTTCTCAACATCATCTTCTACATGAACTTCTCTGATTTTTAGTCTATATAACTCTTCAGTGTACTCCTTCACTGAAATACCTTTTTGCCTCAAATTCTGTAATTTCCTTAACATATTCAGCTGATAGTCCTTTGGCATGAATTTAGCCTTAAACTTGGCCACCATTCTATCCCAACTCTTAATATTAGATTTTCCTTTCCTTCTTCTGTTAGCCTATAACTCATCTCACCATAAGGATGCATGTCCTTTCAACCTAGTTACAACATGCTTGACTCTCTTCTCTTCATCTATATACTCATAATCAAAATAATTGTCCATTGTATTGATCTAATAAATCAATTATTCAACATTCAATTTCCCCTCATACATTGGAACTTCCATTTTAGGTCTAGCTCCTCAACTATTTACCCTCTTGGGGCTTTTCCTCCTTCACTACAGCTTGTGTATTCAACCTCACTGATATATACTGTGTCAATTTCTCTCCAATGAGTTGCTTCCATGGATTCTATCCTAGCCCACACTCTCCTTAGTTCATTTTGTAACTGTATAACAACAACATTTGTTGGCATACCCCTTCTCTTGGGAGGCATGGCTGCTGAAGAAAATACTCAAGAGGCTCTGATACCACTTGATAGCCAAATTGAACCAATGTTCAAAGTTTTTCTTTGTTGTTTGCAACCTAACAACCACAAGCTCTCTAGTTTTGTATTGAAATAGTGCTTTGTCTCATATTTTCAATAGGACCGAGGGTTAGAACCCTGTTCTAATTAAAAAAGGAAAGGAAATTTCAACAGGTAAGGCCCGAGGGATTATCCGCTTGGTATATGACTTAGAATTATGACCTAGAACTAACCAAATTAGGCACTAACTTATGGCTTTATGCCCTCTCAAATCAATAGATCTGTTTTAATAAAGCAATGAAACGAATGGTCCCCGTGCTCTCGCTACCCCAACAAGGTGGGTTGTTAACAACTCAATGAAACACTAATTTACGTCGAGGTGACATGTACCCCGATTGATCAACACTCCTGATCAATTCACAAATTGGCTTGGAATTAATATTTACGCACTTACTTGGGAGAAATGGCTATCCATCATTGATTCTCCTCTCGAATCCCAATCCAACGATGTTGGATCAATGTGTATGATCGATCAATGAGGAACAAAGATCGTTGATATGAATATGATCAATTATTAATGGATTTTATTAGTTCCTTATTATATTCCTTGGGTATCGATCGATGGTTCCAGTTCTCCCTATTCCTGATCCAATGATTGAGAATTGAAGTTCTTATAGATTGCAAGTCTCGTTGCAAATTATCATAAGATCAAAAGATGTATTCAATCAAGAAATTGATTCATTGTTGGAGAATTAACCAAACACAATTTCACACTATAATTCCTCTGAGAAACGTTGAGGCATTCATAAAAACACCATAGGTAAATTCAATACTGATTTTATTCATTCATTTCCAGAACTCGAGACGAGACTATCTCAAAGTTATCTGGGTTTTCTACGCACAATATCACACTCTCCAACTAAATAATTCAAAAAAAATTACACAATTTTATATAGCTCAATGAGATCTCGTATGGATCTAACAACCAGATCCCCAAAAAATCTCAACAAATCCCCAAATCACTCACTCTGTTCTAAAAATCAGGAACAAAATCACACCTATCACAACCAAGTTCGATCTAGATTCCTTCTAGAGGCTCCTCGAACTAATTATTACAATTAAAATAAAAATTAAGGGAACCAACCCTCTTTAGTAAATATTTTGACCTTCTTAGGGTCAAAATCATGAATTTCCTTTGATGCCCCTTCATCATTCTTCACTTGTGACCTCCTCCTTTATATCTTCAATTCTAATGCGAGTTTTTTCCTTCATTAGAGTATTTTCATATCTAAGGTGAATATCATTACATTCTAGGGAAGATATGGAGTAAGTCGAGTAGGCGAGTAGGTCACAAGTCCAAAAACTTGTGTTTGTTGGGTTGGCCTCCCATTATTTGGGTTAGGTATGGGTTGTGCAGGTAGTTGTGGTAGAGGACGAGTGGATGTAGATGCCTGCATCTGGGGTGGTGAAAGAAGTTGCATGGGTGGTTGTGTCATAGGTTGTTGGGGTCCTCCCATGGTGGGATTTATTCATCCTTGTTTCCATAACTGATTGGGTGGAGGAGCTACCCATTATTGATTTGGAATACCCCATGGTTGAGAAGCATATTTCATTGAAGTGTTACTTCAATATGAATTGAAATATTGAGATTTATATTGTATCATACCTTGAGGTTTAAGTTGCCAAGGTTGCTTTTGAGAGGCATGGAATAACTGTTTTAGCTCCTCAACTTTTTGGTAGATGGCCTTTAGTTTGGGAAAGGATGGAAAATTATGTGTAACATGGTCCTCGTTGCATATTCCACAGAACTTGATTTGATCCAACGAACATTCTCTCTTTGTATGCTTCATTCTACACTTCAGGAAAAGATAGCCAATGCTCATTCTATTTGTTCTCGCTTCTTCTTTGTCTATAGTGTATCTAGTTGGAAGCTTAGGTAACTAAGTATATCAATTTTAATATCCTCTAACATGTTCCTGATTTTTTCCCTTGTTATTCCACTTCCAACAATCTTTCCTGTTCTTTCCAACATATCTCTTGTCCCTTTGCTTGTTTTAGAAGTGTCTTTGGAATAATTACGACAAAGTTCCAAGATAATATCACATTCTAGCTGAGAGGCTATTGTGAGAAATTTCACCCCGCGAACAGGTTGAACTCCTCCTAGCCAGGTTTTCTTTGGTCTAGGACAAAAGAGAACAAGTGGACACTGACATCCCTCTTTCCTATCTATTTATGCATGAAAGTTAAAGATAAGGAGAAATAAAATGATATATAACATTTTTCCTGTAGGTTGTTCTCGCTTCTCCAATGTCATATTCAACTATTGAATGCATAAACCACTCTTGCAATCTTCCTACAAAAACAAAAACAACCCTTCTCTTCTACTTGTGCAACATTAGATAAAATATTAATCTAACTAAGATAACAAGTATAGACATTCATGCATTAACTTGAGCAAGACAAGAATGAGGAAATAGGCCAAGTTTTATTAATGAGAGAAACATTGGATACTTACAACCATGCTGATGTGATGTAAGATTTCCTCCAAGCTTCTCCTTTCCAACCCATTTGTACATTGCTTGATGATAATGAGACTACTTTTGAACTATCTCTGAATCTCACAAGAATAGAGGTTTCATACTTTTCAAAATTCTCTCTTCCCATTTACCCATGCATGGCCTTGTTTATATAGAACTTGAGAGGCTTAACCACCATAACAATTCAAGGGAATGGTTGAGATATTCACTACTTAGGTTAGGATTTAGTACCCAAAATGGAGGGATTATGGATGACTCGAGTACATGAGTCATCCCTCGACCACAACCACTCAATATTATCTCGAGATTGACCCATAGAAAAATACAGGTTAAATTTAACTTCCCCAACAAGACTAGCACTCCCATAGCATTGGCTACATATCGTTACTAATGCTCCCACACAATTGACTAGGGAGTGTTAATTCTCCCTATACATGGGTAGGGGGGATTTAGCTTAAACAAGGTTTAAAATTTATGGAAAGTGGTTATGTTTCAATATTTTTTCAATGTTTTATCATTCACCATGTCTTAGGGAACCAAAACAACATTTATTCATGGTGAAAAACATTCACAACACTCAATAAAGTGCATGCGACACTTAGTAAGGTGCATATGACACTTGATAAAGTGTCTGGGACACTTAGTAAGGTGCATACAAAACTTGTGACACTTAAGGCATGTAAAATATGTGACACCTAATTGTGAAATTTTGGTGTGTAAAAGATGCCCCCTAAAGTGCGAGGTCATAAGAGAAACTGATGGCTGAAACACTTTACAAAAT
>ML834755.1:0-10896 GCA_009831015.1 Picea engelmannii
TACCCCACTTAAATGTTCAAGTACAAGATGATTCAAAATGAAAATGTCTCCTTGGTATATATAGGAGACTAGGAGGTTTTAATGGCCTAAAGCCGACATAAATAAAATAACATTAATAATCTAAATCACAACTAATGGCCTAAGCTGACATAAATAAAATAACATTACTAATCTAATATGCCCCAATTAAGTGGTAATGAGCCAATATTAGGGCTTAACATGCTCGAATGGTGAGAAAGAGAAAATGAGGAGGATAATGCAAATGCCGAGAATCATCCTCCCACCATAGATGCATTGAGAGATTGTGGGCTCTTAAAATACTTTCGCATCCAGGGCATGAGAGCCCAAATCAGATTACTGGAGTATCTAGTCTGTATGTGGGATCCAGACCAGAAATTTTTCAATGTAGGAGCTCACACATTATCCATTGATATTGAGGACATATAATTCTTGACCTGATTATCCAGGCGTGGGTATTATGTCAGTCTGACCGGTAGCAGAGGTGGCGGGTTAAAAATGAGTGAATACTACAATCAATACTGTGTACCTGAGGCCAAACGAAAGAAAGGGAAAGTAGCGATCTGGGGAGTAACAGACTTGAATCTCCACACTATTCTTTTCACAATTTCTGAGATGGCTGGGAGTTCTGCTCCCCATATGGCATTACAGAGCTACTTCCAGTACGCCATCAAGTGTACTGAGCCCCGAGTATTTAACTGGGCTGATGCAGTGCTGCGCAGTATCAAAAGGCAATTGACTAAGTGCAGGCGAGGTGAACTGAAACAATTTGGTTATGGATCTTTGTTAGTGTCTTTCTTCCTCGAGAGGGTCCCCATATTTAGAATACAGGTTGAGTGGAACCTACTATGTCCTAGGGATCCATGGATGCTCAGATGATGTCATCTCATGGCCCAACATGTAGGAGGACCAATCATCAAGTATGACGATATTTTCTTTGACTGGCTTCGAAACCAGATGTTAATGGTCGATGAATATGCGTATGTCGGGTTTGATTTCAGAGGTGATCCAGATTTAGCACTGCCTGAGGACACTCAGTGGGGAGACCTCGGTAAAAAGTACACGCATTTTCTCTTTTTAAATGTTTTTGAATTTTTTATCATATTTAAATGTTTTTGTTTTAAGATTTATCCGAAGACTAACACCAAATGTTTGTTGATAACACATATGTTGGACCATATAGACCTCCTGGCACCTCTCCTATCCACTGATGAGGAGAGGTAGCAGTAGCAGTACCACAGTATGCCGAAGACTATCAGGTGGTGGAACAGAATTTAGAGGGCCTGACAACAGACATTCCAGATATGACTCTGGAAGAGATTCCACGACACGATCAACGTCACACTATAGGGGTATCAACAGCTATGGGTTGACTACTCCATAGAGTTGCTAGAGAAGTTGTGTGTTACCGTGAACGTCATCCGTGACGTCACTTTGTAGAAGTTATAGGCTTCCATTTTTGATATTTTGATCTTTGGACAAACATTTTGTAAAAACAAACTCTTTTGATCATTATATATACAGATGGCTTCTACCAGTTTACTTTATATTGTGTGAATTGTAATGTGTTTGATTTATAAATGTTTCAAATGCCTGTCCAATACATAATTAGATAATGCATCTGTTAATGTATTAAGACATCTAGGAATATGTTGATATTCAATGTGATCAAAATATCGTTCCAAGAGGCGAATTCGCAAATATACCCATAACATAGTAGGACTTCGAATAGAGTAGACATTACTTAGTTGTAGTACTACAAGCTGCGAGTCAAGTTGCACAACCAAATGACGAATTCCGAATGAGATAGCATCAACCAATAATTCAATAATGACGCTATACTCTGCAATGTTGTTGGTTTCTCGGCTAAGACATACACCTTGTAAATATATAAGCTCGTTTGTTGGGGCATAGATTTCCCATGTAGCTGAAGCTAAGTTTTGAGTACTATGGATAGCACCATCACCGAAGACAATACAAGGTAGCGAAGATTCTGACATCTGGCAATCAAATAGAACATCACGTAAGGGTAGATACTAGATAACGTCAAAAGAAAACTAAAGTATCACACACAAAGTATGATACATAAAATACAAGTACTTGTGAACAAATGACTTATGCATAGTACTTCTTCAAGTACAACCCATTTTTGGGTTGACTCAAAGGGATACCATCATAATCGACCAGCTCATATGCTCCTTTTTCCAAAACTCGACCAGCAATATAAGGACCACGCCACATTGGTTCGAATTTCCCATCTCCTAAGACATCTTTATCTTTTTCATAAAGAAGAACAAGATCACCTTCAGAGAAAACGTGAGGCTTGACATGCTTGTCATACTGTTCTTTGACACGTTTCTTCTGGGGTTCTATTACTAGAGTGGCATCACATCGATTCTTGTCTAATCGCATCAAATACAATAGACACTCTTCTTCAACAGAAATATTGGGTAAGAGTTTGACAGCTAGCTTCAGAGAAGGTATCTCACATTCTATAGGAAGAATGGCTTCCACCCAATAGACTAATCAAAAGGGCGTAAACCCCGTAGAAGATTTTACATATGTCCTATATGCCCATAATGCCGAAAACAACATCGTGTGCCAGCTGGTTTTATGAATTCCTATCATCCTTCGAAGCATAGTTATAAGAACTTTATTGATTGCTTTGACTTGGCCATTATCTTGTGGATAATAGGGTGTTGAGTTATCATGACGAAGACCCAACTTTTCCGTAAGTTCAGACATCATAAAATTCCAAAAATGACTACTGTGATCAGTAACGATAGGTTGGGGAACACCAAAACGAGCTATGACATGGTTAAAAATAAATAACGCTATATTCTTTCCAGTATTATCGAATGTTGGCATCGTCTCATCCCATTTTGTAAAGTAATCAACAGCTACAATGATGTAACCATGCCCCCCGGCCGAGTGAGGGTGACATGTCATAAAATCAATGCCCCATTTTTCAAACGGACCAACTGAGACCACAAGATGAAGAGGAGCAGGATATGACCTAATTTTTTGATTGTAGGTCTGGCAAGCATGGCACTTATAAACAACATCAATGCAGTCATTGAACAAGGAAGGCCAAAAATATCCTGCGCGTAGGATCTTCTGGGCAGTAGCATACCTAGACATATGACCACCACATGCTCCGGAATGGAAGTCATTCAGAGCTTTCTCGGCTTCGTCAAAAGTCAGAAAACGTCGAAAAATAGAGTCAATTCCCCGACAGTAAAGAGTATCCCCGAGGATAATGTATTGATGAGCTTGATCACAGACACGACGTCATTCGGTACTAGACAAATCAGGCCAAAAAGTCTGGGTTTGGATATATATAATGATATCTCCATACCAAAGATCGTCAGTACCAATAAGGAAAAGAGATTCATCAGGCAATAAATCTACTACTACTTTTTCCGTGGCAGAGTGAGGAAAATCACATATTAACTCAACAAAAACTAAGGATTTCTTAGACGTGGCATGATCGAATTCCAAGTCAAACTCCTGGAGTATGACAATACATTTGGAGTACTTTCCCCCTAGAAACTGACGTGTCAAAATATGTTGCATAGGGTTGCAATGAGAAATCACTGTAGTTTTCCTAGAGAGAATATAATGTTGAAATCATTGAATGGCTTGAACGACAGCTAAAGCCAATTTTTCAACATGTTGATACTTGATTTCAGTTGATTTGAGACTTCGAATCAAGTAATAAATAACATGTTCATCGTGTGTATCATCCTCTTGAACGAGAACCATGCCAATGGTATACTCTGAGGCAGCAAGATAAAGAAAGTAATCACGACTATAATCAGGAGGGAAGAGAAGCGGAGCTCGCGTGAGGGACAACTTCAAAGCCTCAAAAGCATTGTTGGCCACGGTATCCCAGACGAACTCAGAATATTTCTTCAGTAGCCACGTGAAACCATGAGTAATCTCTATGTAATTAGGGATGAAACGATGAATAAATTTTTCTTTCCCCTGCAAACTTTGCAATTGGCGCAGTGTGGAAGGAGGAGGGAGATTAAGAATCGCCTCAACCTTAAGAGGATCTACCCGGATCCCTTGACGTGAAACAATGAAACCTATAAGATGGCCGAATTCTACACAAAAAATGAATTTATGAGGATTTAAACGAATGTGATAGAACCGACACCGAATGAAAATAGCTCAGAGATAAGTGGGGTGATCGACTCGGCATAAAGAATGAGCTGGTAAATCGTCCAAATAGGGTTGAACGATATGTTTTATATCATGAAACGCATAAGACATAGCACGTTGAAATGTCGCGCCCACATTCTTAAGAACAAAGTGAATTTTTCTACAGGCAAAAGTACCCCAAGGAAAAATAAAAGCAGTTTTATGTTGGTCCTCGGGAGTGATGTTGATTTGATTATAGCCGGAAAAACCATCCATGAGAGAAAAGATTTCACTGTCGGCACAGTCATCGACAATCTGGTCGACATAAGGGGTTGGAAAGTTGTCTTTTGGACAGGCTTTGTTAATATCCCTATAATCAACACAAACACGTATACTACCACCTTTCTTATCGATCAGTATAGGGTTGGAAACCCATTCTATCAGAGCCACAGGATAAATAAAGTCAGCTTTGAGAAGTTTTTCAACTTTGAGTTTGATAGTCGCTGCTTTACGTGGGTGGACTGGACGAAGGCGCTGTCGGATAGGTTTAGCTCCGGGTTATGTCTTTATCTCATGTACAACAATAGCAGGGTCGATACCTAGCATCTCTTCATAGCTCCAAGCGAAGATGTCATGAAATTCTTTGAACAGAGACGTATAGGTGACAATTTCATCCGGAGAACACGAAGCTCCAATGTGAACATTTTCAACTATCCCAGGTTTAACTGATATATCAATGGGAATCGTGGGAGAAATATTACTAAGGTTCCCTTCGGTAAACACATCATGTGTATATCTAGGAATGGTCGATATGACAACAACGGTCGACGGAGTCGAAATCCGTTGGTAGTTCTCGAGAGTGTGTTGTTCCAGAAAAAGTATGGAATGATGATGCCCATCATCCCAAGGGGTGTTCTCCATGACGGACATGATCATCTCATCAGTGGGGAAGATGACACGGAAAGGATCGGGAGACAACTCATCAAGAGAGGGTGTAGAAAGGGTTTCTGATTGAATGGCATGATAAGCAGACTCAACCGGGCTTAACGGAATGACGTCGCTGAAACGAGTATGATCTCCTGGGGAAGGGACTATCCAAGGGTTAGAAGACATAGGAAGTTCATGAAGTATAGTGGAGATCATATTAATAGAATCAACTGATAGGCGTGGAATATCGGGTGGTGGTGGAATGGGGAAATTACTTATTAACGAAGAGTCTTTTAAAAGGCCTTCACCAACATTCTTGTAACCCGGTGGGGTTTTAGCTATAAACGACATGTTTCCAATATGAGTATCAGAATTAAAGAATGCAAGTTGATCAACCGTAACAACCTTTCCCTGATGAGGAAATCGTATGACATGGAAAAGTGTTGACACAATGGTGTGCATAGAATCTATCTAGCTACGACCAAGTAGAATATTATAATCAAGGGGAACATCGAAAACTTCCACTTCAACTTGGACTGTCTTACCTTCTAGAGTAACAGGCAATGATGGAAGAACAACGTAAGGCTTAAAAACAGATCCATTGAAGGCTTTCAAAGTATTTTGTGATTCATTTAAAGGAGGAGAGCCAATGGCTTTCCAACAAGCAAAAGACATTACACACATAGAGGCACCCTCATCGATAACAATCCGACAAATATTCTTGTCAGAGACAACAACTTGTATCTGAAACGAAAGATGAGGGGGTAACCTTGGAATATGATGTTCCAAGTCAAAAAATTTTAAATTCATATATGTTGGATCAATTCCACCTATAGCTTTCAACAGAGGCCTTCGTTGCGCTGGACAAGACTAAAGGACTTCAAGGGCAGACATAGTTGAAGGTGCTTGGGCTAGATCTTCGACAATGCTATAGTTCTAGGCTGCACGAGCATGAGGATTGAAGGCCAATTTATTAACAACACCTTTCAGGGGTGGTCACAGAACTATATCAAGGCTCGGTCGTTTGATATGAAGAGGACCATTCGTAGGTGGATTCGGTGGAGAGGGATGTACCAAAGCAGGAGGTAAATCATCAACCTTCTCCTTAGATGGAGTATAGTCTTTGGCTCTAGTTGTGAGTGCAACATTGTCTTTCTTAGAATCACCAGTACACATCAAAACATATGATGTCGTAGAAGTATATGGTTGGTCATAGATGACCAACGAAGCCTGTTGTTGAGACAGGAAGGTTTGGGACAAGACTGTCGGCGTAGATGGTTTCAGCGTTCCTTGAAGGAACTTAGTAACTTTAGCACGTCACGGACAATCCTTCATATAGTGATCATCACCATAGATAAGGCAAGGGTATCATGGTTTGCGCTTATCCCGATCTTCAATAGGAGGAGTTTTAGTTTTCTCAGTTTGATTATTATTTTTTCCCTCCTTATTCTTGCCTCTCCCCTTTTTAGATTTATTTTTACCGGTCGGGGTAGATTGAATGACGTTCACTTCAGAATTTTTACCGGCGGGAGTAGAAGGAGACGAATCATTTTGAACATTAGAAGATGTAGATTTAGGGGTTGTACTTGAAACATAATGTGAGTGGGCATGAGTAGTACCAATGAAACCATCAACTGCATGTGAGGCAGCTGTAGTAGTTGAAGTGCTGGAAGTACCAGGACGAGGTAATTCAGGTAGCAAATCATAAAGTGTTCCCTTTTGCAAATAAACGAGATCAAGATATTGAGCACGACTTATAGCCTGCTCTTCTGTGATAACACCACCCATGGAAATTTCCTTACCCATTTCATTCACAAAAGATTTTGTAAACCATTCGGCTAGTAACTGATCAGGGAGTTCAAGTTTGATGAGACGTCGTCTCCTTCGCCACTCATGGATATGATCAGATATATGAGTGCCTTTAGTCTGTTTGAAGGAAGTCAAAATCTCATTCCCAGTATCATAACAGATCTGTAACTGGTAATGTGTAAGAAAAGCCATAGCTAGGGTGTTGAAATCAGAAAACAAACCTCATGGCAATTCAATATACCACTTTATAGCAGAACCAGTCAAAGTTCGTTGAAAAAGACGTAGGCGAATGGAGTCATCCATCAACGAGTTGGATGAACACCATAAATGAAAAGTCATAACATGATTATTCGGGTCCTCCCCCACTTTGCCATCAAATTTTGGGATGTCCGATGGAATCTTGGCAGGAATAGCAGGCCATTGGGGAGAGTGACGAATAGGATCATTTAGAATCCTAGACAAATCTGACAAATCCAAAGTAGCAAGGAAAGGTAACTGTCTATTCACCTGCGGGTACTGGTGACTTTGGGGTGGAAGCCCTGTTAGCAAACCAATAGGCCCGTATGCAGTCTTCCCATAGTGGGAAGACCCTTGCTGATTCGGTGGTGACTGAAGAGGATAGTAGTTCCAAGGATTATAAACTTGAGTTTGAGTAGGGACCTGAGGTTGAGTACTTTGACCCTGACCCCAAATGGGATTAGGTATACCTGGATATGGTTGGATGATAGTAGGGGTAGGCTGTTTCCCCCCAGTTGTTTGAGGAATATTTTGTAACATCTGAGTCCAATACTGGGCCAAAGCCTGAGGTATATTTTGTCCAAAAGGTGGGGTTGGTCCCCCTATCGTAGGTGGAGTTCCAATCGGAAGTTGTGTTCCAACCATAGGTTGTGTAGTAATTTTATTGTGTCCGGTAAAAGGAAAAAGAATCGTACCACCTTGTCCACCAACAGGAATCTACAAATTTGGTGCAACAGTCAGTATAGTGCCACTAGGATTAGGATTACCAGAAGGAAATTGAGGGAGTGTCAGAATAAAACTAGGAATAGGATGCTTCCCATGAAAAGAAGGACTATCGGGAGTACCAGAAGGGGTTTGAGGAGGTGTTGGATTAGAAGCATTCAACAAAGCATTCAACACATGATAACCGGGTGGTAATGTTGGGTTGACATCAGGCATGTGTTGGGTATTGATAGGAGCAAGACCAGCTGCAATAATTCCAGTTTGGACACTCGTAGTATTCGCAAGATGGGCCATCTCGGGAGGGAGAACAAAGTGATAAGTGGTAGTCACTGGTGTAGTTTCTGTCTCAGAAAACACCGGAGTGTTGATTTCGTAGACTGTAGGTGACTCAGTACCAAAAAGGACCGGTCGGAAATCACCTGACCAAAAAGGATCTTGGCCTACTACACCAGGAGAAGGCCCAACGGTTGATTCAAAAGATGTAACAATTGCTTCTTCAGAAGAATTTAATCACACAAAAGGTTGTTCACCACGACGAATGCGATAGTCCTCTCTAGTATTAGTAATTCGAAAAGGTTATAGAGAGTCAATTGATTCTACTTGTGGTGTAGTGACAACTGGGACGTCACTTGTTTCCACTTGTGGTGGAGTAACAACTGGAACTTCACTTTGATGAGGAGAGCCCTTAGGTGTACTGGTAGGCAATGGTTGAGAACCGTCCAAATGTTCTGGAGATAAACCTTGCATCCTACGTGAATGTCATGGGGGAACAATTGTAAATGTGTGACAAACTCCGCGAATAAATTCCTATGGTCCACTGTGAGAAACAAAAAACACATGCTAGTAAACAAAATCTAGGAAGCAATCACCAAGCAAACAAGACCTTCTAATTTTGAATCCATTAGTTGGTGATGAAATCCAACGTCACAACAACGAGACGAGAAGGGGCGGGGCTAAGGTGGAAAAGTTACGCTGACGACCTACTTAACGGACTTACACCCTGGTGCAAGCTCCCACGCATAATCGTGCGTATACCCTCCAAGGAGCCCGAGTGAGTTTGGTCAACATCAATTCCAGGTACCGTAAAGACTTTCCTTTCCATAGTCACCTTGGGTAAGAACCTAGAGAGATAGGCCACTAAGGTCACCACAAACAACAATAAAACTTGGGGGAACAGTCTTCAATCCGATCCACACACAAGGGCAGGGTATCTAGCTTGAAATCAACTCAAAAGGCTTCCACTCATCATTGTGGGTATACCTCTGAGTGATCCCCATAATACGTGCAATCTCTACACTGATGTCAACAAAGCAGGGTGAGTAACTCTACCAACACCAATGCGACCTAGTGCTTGACCCTTGTGTTAGAAGGGCTTCCCAGGACAATATGTTGTGAATGGAATTTAGCACTCCCTAACTCAAGATGATATTGTGTGTTTTTAGCTTTTGTGTTGGTTGTGGAGCCTGATTATCTTCCTGATTCAGAGGTCCTTTCTTTCAGCCATGTTTATACCCCATGAAGTATTTACACCCCAGAAGTATGTACACTCTTCCACGTGGGGGAGTGAAGAGGGGGGGTACCCCCTTTGCAGGGTCTGGGGGGCCTATCCCCTCGGCTGGGGGGTTTGGGGGCAAGCGGGCCCCCAATGGGGGTTCAGGGGTAGTGTCCCCCAATGGAGGTTCGGGGGCAAAGCCCCTGAAGCAAAAATTGCCTTGTGAAAGTCTATTGTAATTTCATTGTAAATCTGGACCGTTCATTATAAGGTCGCAGATCTAATGGTAGAGATTATGTTAGGGTTTTTTGCCCTATAAGGCAACCCTCTTTTATGAGGAAAATGTATTGCAGCTATGGATGATGGGGAAGATTTTATTCTGAGAGAGGAGACTGTGAGAGAAAGAAGAGGAAGTTACAGCGGGTTTTGTTGTAGGTTGTATCCCTTCATTTGCTGGATAATAATAAAGGAAGGACCTGGCAATTTCTCTGGTGGACATAGCCCACACTGGGTGAACCACGTAAATATGTGTCTCTCTTGTATTGTGTGTCTTTTGTGTTTTGTTTTTGCATTTGTTTTATTTTATTACTCTGCAGTCTTGTTTTTCTAACAACTAGTATCAGAGCGTAAGGTAACTCGCAGGAAAAGAGGGTTCCTGGTTCAAGTGGGAGCAATGTCGGAAGATGGAAAGTTTAGGGTCGAGAAATTTAACGGCCAAAACTACCAGTTATGGAAGATGCAGATGGAAGAATATTTATATCAGAAGGATCTATTCCTACCATTGAGTGGAGTAGCAAAGAAGTTGGTGGCCATGAAGGACGAAGAATGGGATATTCTTGATAGAAAGGCTCTAGGAATGATACGGATGAGCCTGGCAGCGTCGATGGCTTTCAATATTTTGAAAGAAAATACAACGAAGGGTTTGATGGATGTGCTTGCCAAATTGTATGAAAAACCCTCGGCATCAAATAAGGTATTTCTAATGAAGAGATTATTTAATATGAAGATGTCAGAAGGTGGTTCTGTTGCAGATCATTTAAATGAATTTAATACGGTTACTAATCAACTAATTTCTGTAAAAGTGGACTTTGATGATGAGGTTAGGGCTCCTCTAATCTTGTGCTCATTGCTAGAAAGTTGGAATGGCTTGGTCATGGTTGTAAGTAACTGTGTCTCTGGTTCAAATACTTTAAAATTTGATGATGTTGTTAGTGTTATCCTTAGTGAGGAAATGCAACGGAAAAGTACAGGTGAGACATCAGGAAATGCGTTGAACATGGAGAATAGGGGAAGACAAAAGGATAGAGGAAAGGGCTCAGGAAACCGTGGAAATTCTAGGAAGGGAAGATCCAAATCCATACTTGGAAAGATAGAGTGTTGGAATTGTGGGAAGAAAGGACATATGAAGAAAGACTGCAGAGCTCCAAAGAAACAAAGAGATGGACAACAGGAGAGAAATCAGGAAGAAAATGTAATAGGTGATGTGTTACAAGATGCTTTGATTCTTTCTGTAGATAATATTTCTGAGTCTTGGGTAGTAGATT
>ML834755.1:13217-29640 GCA_009831015.1 Picea engelmannii
GGAGCACCACAGGGTATGTTTTTACTATAGGTGGAACAGTAGTAAGTTGGATTTCAAAACTGCAAAAGGTTGTTGCACTTTCAACAATAGAGGTAGAGTATGTTGCTGCTACAGAGGCTAGTAAAGAAATGATTTGGTTACAAAGTTTTATGGAGGAATTGGGAAAGAAGTAGGAGAACAACAAGTTGTACTGTGACAGTCAGAGTGCCATTCACCTTGCAAAGAACTCAGCCTTCCATTCGAAGACTAAGAATTTACATTTGAGGTACCACTTCATACGATCTGCCTTGGAAGATGGACAATTGAAGATGGAAAAGATACACACTAGACAGAATCCTGTAGACATGTTAACAAAGGGAGTAACCAGGGAGAAACTGAGTTCTTGCTCAGTTTCAGTTGGTCTTCAAGAATGAATATGAAGATGAGAAATTTGTTAGGTCCAAGAAGGTTCAGAGTCCAGCATATACAGCAGCGGTGGAGTTGTTGAGATCAGTCTCCAAGTGGGAGATTGTTTGTTGTGGAGCCTTATTATCTTCCTGATTCATAGGTCCTTGCTTTCAACTGTGTTTATACCCCATGAAGTATTTACACCCCAGAAGTATGTACACTCTTCCATGCGGGGGAGTGCAGAGGGGGGGTACCCCCTTTGCAGGGTCCGCGCGGCCTATCCCCCCGGCTAGGGGGTCTGGGGGCAAGCAGGCCCACAACGGGGGTTCGAGGGCAGCGTAATTGCCTTGTAAAAATTGCCTTGTAAAAGTATGTTGTAATTTCATTGTAAATCTGGACCATTCATTATAAGGTCGCAGATCTAATGATAGAGATTATGTTAGGTTTTTTTTCCCTAGAAGGCAACCCTCTTTTATGAGGGAAATGTATTGCAGCTATGGATGATGGGGAATATTGTATTCTGAGAGAGGAGACTGTGAGAGAAAGAAGAGGAAGTTACAACGGGTTTTGTTGTAGGTTGTATCCCTTCATTTGCTGGATAATAATAAAGGAAGGACCTGGCAATTTCTCTGGTGGACGTAGCCCACACTGGGTGAACCATGTAAATCTATGTCTCTCTTGTATTGTGTGTCTTCTGTGTTTTGTTTTTGCATTTGTTTTATTTTATTGCTCCGCGATCCTATTTTTCTAACATTTTGGAGAGTGTATCTCTCTTCCTACTCCAAAGCACTAGCCTAGCTAAATGTTGGTGTAAAAGAGCCCTAGAAAAGAGTTACTAGATAAATTTTAAGATTACGCAATGTTTTAAAGAGTTGTTGTTTACTTAAAGGTAACAGAATTGAAACGTATTTTGTATGACTCTGAACCAAATAATGCAAGGATGATAATGAAATATAACACTTTTCGTTCAATGAATCCTATGTATGGGAGAGAGAGAAAGTTTTCCAAATCAACCTTGTACTACAATGGAAAATTTTCCTTTTAAGTGTCAATGTAAACAATCATTTATCAAATGACAATACTCTATGTGTCTTTTTCAAATACTTCAACAATCTCTAAAATTTGATTTTTCAATGTTTTCTAAAAGACAAAAAAAAAAATGTTTTTTGAAAGAAAATCTTGTTGTTCACTTTCCAAAAAGAATTCTCACTATATCAATGAGAAAGCATAAAATCAAATTATAAATAACCAAGCAATAACAGCCCAATCAAACCTTTCAATGAAATAAAAAATAAAGAGAAAACCAAAGAGTCTTCTCAAATGCAAAGGGAAACATGACTTTTCAAACCATAAGCCAATGAGAAAAACCAAGCACTTAACTCTCAACCAATCATTGGTTCTCAACCAATAAGACACACCCAACTCTTGAAGTCAGAGATAATGATTTTTCCAATAAGAGTCAAGAAACGAAAGTCAAGCCATAAAGGACAAGAAAACCCTTGAAACCCTAACACTATTCACACATGTAAACTAAAGAAAGAAACATATCAAGCAATGGTCCAAGAGACTCATAAGAGGTAATTCAACTGATCTGAGCAGTTAGAAAAAACAAAACTCAATTTCAAAATTTTGAAAAATCTTGTTTGCAGGTAAGCAATGTTACACAGTGCGAGAATCTATGATTCTCGCGGGTGACCTTTTAGCAAGGTGTGAGGTTCTCGTACTGAACCCTATGTGCAGGGTGAAAACCCTCTCAATTCTCACAGGCTGCAATGCAACACAGTGCGAGAACTCCTGAACATAACAAAATTTTTTAAAATTGAAGCAAAATTGACAAAGGCTTCTGGACTCAGAAGGTCTATCAGGATATCCTGAAGACTCAAAGACCGACAAGACAGGAGAAAAATGAAGCTAGAGAAAATGGCCATAGAAAAATGCAAAAATCCATAAAGAATAAAAGGGATCTATCCCCAGTGGAGTCGCCAATTTTGTTATTTGATAAATCCATAAGTGCGGACACAAACCGATCTCCCTAGATCCACCTGAATCTAGAACAAAGAAAGAGAGAATAATACTCTTTCCCTAGATTTCAACTATTGAATGAACTAGGAGGCAAGAATCATGAACATACCTTATGATCGCTTCCTTTGGTATTTGTTGTTCCATCTTCGCTTCAATGCTCTTGTGCTATCAAGACCATACCAATACAAGCCAATCGAGGTGAAGATAACTCAATATATTCAATAGTTAATCTATGTATATGATCAAGGAGTTATGCAATAAAGTGACATTAGCTTTATGGGAAAGGGACATATTACTATATTATATTGATGGAAAGAAAAGATTACAACCTGAGCCTTGATGTTGCAAACCTCCTTTTGATGGCCCTTAGCTCTGACACACACACTTTCTCACTTGCATGAAGAAAATCAAACACCTTTGATGACCTTGCTGGAGTTCTCTAGATGTTGTAGCTTCAGTCCTTCACACAATATTTCACTAATTCTCCAATAAATCTCTTGCTTGTTTGCTTCTAACCTTTTCCATGAGAATCCCCTCAATATATAAGAGATAATGAATTATTTACTTGGATAGGAATGATCCCAAAATATCAGGAAAGCTAGTACTTAGATAACCATTCGAATGCCATCTCATCCTTCTAGAAGATTCCCTTATAGAAGGTTCGAAAATTTATTTTTTTCCCTTCTTTAGAAAGAGTTCGCACCCTAACAGTTAGGCACAATGTGAACTTCTCGAACCCTGGCTTAAGGCAGCCTGCGAGAATCATGCATTATCGCAGGCAAATGTATTGGCAGCCTGCGAACCTTCCTTAAAAATGTGATTTCTGGAAAGAGACAAAGGCAACTTTTCTCAGGAGAAAGTTCTAATGAAGAGCCTGAGTACACCATCATCAATACATCATCACGACGACCAAAATCATGGGTAACAAGAATGTGTATGAATCCATTTCCCATTGGTGTAGCCTATTTATTTACACTTCACTACCCTCTCCCTTTCTTTCTCCATCTTGTTTATCCACCTATTTAAACCAAAACTTATCTTTTACATTCTGATGGGTGATGAGTTTACACTTTAGCAGTCAAAGTGTGACTTTCATTGCTAATAGAAGCTACAAGGACCAGTACACTAGATGGAACACCCTGCATCAAGAAAGGGACTAGACAGTACCATATCTCACCAATATTTTCCATACCCTATGCATCAAATTGGGTATCAAAGACTTTGAGCGTCATCTGGTACTCAAATAACGCGAATGTTTGCATAATACATTCAAACAGAAATAGATTTTTTGGACATCATCTCATTGGGCATGACCTATAGATATGCTGTCAATATTGAACATAAATTTAAGAAGAAGAGGAAAGAGTTACAAGTATAAATCATATGAAGCAGTTAATGAATACATATCTATAATTCTTCCATTCATTATCTCATGAGTAAACTCGTTACTAATGGTAGGGTGAATAGATGTCTACTTTTTTTCCAGGATTTCAACATTACAATCCTCGATAAATTTGGGATTGAAAATGTGGTTGTTGATTTCCTCTCAAGGCTTACCAACTAAGGAGAATCTATTCCTGTAGAATATAGTTTCCCAAATGAACATCTAATTTCTTTTTATATTAACAAATATTGGTTTGTATACATTGCTAACAATATGGCTATAAGAAATCTTATGCAATACTTGTCACCAAGATAATGCAAGAAGGTGGTCAGAGATAGTTCCATGTACTCATGGGTCAAAGGTCATATTTCTGCATAGGGACAGATACTGTTATCCGATGTTGTGTTCGTTAAGATGATATTTATGACATTCTCAAATCCTATCATGATGAACCTTGTGGAGGACACTTAATTGATAAAATGACTTCAAACAAAGTGTTACACTTGAGATACTATTGGCCTACCATTTGTAGGGATGCCAATAAATATGTTATAGGATGTGACAACTATTAGCGAATGGGTCAACTAGTCTGTTCTGCTGAAATTCCACTTCACCCTCAAGTTTTGGTGGAGCCTTTCAAGAAGTGGGCCCTTGATTTTGTAGGGAAAATTAATGCATCATTAAGACATAAAGTGTACATATTGGTGTTCATTTATTATCTGACAAAGTGGGTTGAGGATAAGACTCTCCCAATAGCTATAAATCAAGAATGTTGGATATGTCTTATATTTTGTGCATGACTAGAAGTAGTGTCTATGTTGCATTGGGAACTCAGGGGGTCGGGGGGGGGGTGGGTTGCATGGGGATGGATCCTCCTTGCGAGAGGTTTTGGGGGAAGCATCCCCAAATTACTTAGTTTTTGTGTCCATTTTTGGGTGGTCCTTGGTTTTCATGTCTATTTTTGGGAGGTTTTTTGGCACATGGTTTTTCGCCGATGGTTTTCTACTTCCTGTTAAGGAATTAGGGTTTTTCACTAATCCAGGTCATTGGATTAGGGTTTTGTATTCCGTTGGATCCTATGTGTATATTGTATTGTAAACAATGTATGGGTGAATGAATATAGAAGATGTTGGTTTTCCCAGTGTAGGTTTCCAGGGGAAAAATATCTCTGTAATGTGTGTATTTTCCATTGTATGTTTTTTGTTCTTTTATTGAAAATATGTTTTTAGTAAATAATTGTACAAGATGAAAATATACATTTTCTATCAGAGAAATTATTGGCTTCAAGGGGATGTCTTTGTGGTCATGGTTTTGTATCGGGACTGTGATAAGCCTTGTTACAATGAGAGTTATGTGGTATTGATTCTTCAAGTGAAGAGAAATCGTGAACAATTTAAAAATAGAGATCAAGAAATTTAATGGGAAATTTTTTGAGTTGTGGAAGATTAATATGGAAGATTTGTTGGTAGACATAGATCAGTGGGTCATGGAGAATCTAGGTACTACACATACATAAACATCAACAAATGATTGGAAAACGTTGGATCGAAAGGCAAAGAGTACAATGCAATTGTGGCTCTCAGATTCAATATTATTGAATGTGTCAGGGGAAGCTACAACAAAGGAGTTATGGGATAAGTTGGGGAACTTGTATCCATCTAAGTCTCTGGTAAATAAATTGTTCCTATGGAAAAATTTATATAACCTGAGGATGAGAGATGTTGACTCGGTGACAAACCATCTGAACACCTTCACTACTATGGTAAGTCAGCTATTATCCATTGAGATTAAAATTTCAGATGAAGATAAATGTTCCAATTTACTATTCTCTTTACCATACTCGTGGGATATTCTGGTTGTGGCCATAGGTAGTAATACAACTACCTTGAGTTTTGATGATGTGGTGTCATCCTTATTGTCGGAGGAGATGAGACAAAAAAACATGGAAGGACAGAGCACATATGCATTATTTGCAAGAGGATGCTCCCAGGAAAGAAATAGATCTAAGTCCTCAAGTGGGAGATCTAAGTCTAAGGGTAGATCCAAATCTCCTGCAAATTTTGTAAAGGTATGTCAGAGATGCAGAAAACAAGGGAACTTCAAGAAGCAATGTAGATCCAAAAACGTTGAGAAAGTGAAGGTATATGAAAGTTCTCCCTCTACAGAAGAAAATACCTCCAAAGAAGAAGGAGGATATGTGTACTTGGATTATTCAATAACACATGCAGATCATGCGACATGATTGGCTGAATTAGGTGCATCTTTCATATGACTCCACATAGGGAGTGGTTCTGTGAATATGAAAGGTATGATGGAGGTAATGTTTTCCTGGGTGATGAATCGAGAACCATAATCATAGAATGAAGAAAATTCAAGTTGAGGCTCATATATGGAAGGATTAGAACACTTCTTTGTATTCTGCACATCTCAGGATTGGCCAAAAGTTTGATTTTTGTAAGCAAAATGGATGATGCAGTGGTAAAAATAGTATTTGAAAAGGAAACCTACAGGATGGTTTGAGGAGAAATGGTATTGTTGAAGGGAGTTTGTATTGGAACTTTGTATAAGCTACAAGGAAGCACTATTAGTAATGGGTGTAATACTTCGATTGTTCTTGATATTAGAGAAGAAGAAGAAAAAGCTCCTACAATATTCAAAGAAAAGGCTATGATGTGGTATCAAAGACTAGGGAATATCGGAGAGAAGGGTATTCGACTACTACATGGTAAAGGTATGGTTGAAGGTATGTCTAACTTCTCTCTGGATTTTGATTTCTGTGAACATTGTGTATATGGGAAGTAGAATCGAGTAATTTTCCCCTCTAGTGCAACGAGAGAAGAATTTTTTTTACAATGAGTGCATAGTGACGTGTTTGGACTTGTGATTGTTCCATCATTAGGAAAACCTGCGTAATATGTCTCATTTATATATGAGTTATTGAGGAATACTTGGATATATTTCCTCAGGAAGAAATATGAAGTCTTTGACATGTTTAAAGAGTTTAAGGCTCTTGTTGAGAATCAAACAGAGAAAACAATTAAGGTGCTGAGGACAAATAATGGTGGAGAGTTTTGTGGGAATAAATTTGAAGAGTTATGTAAGAAGTGCGGTATAGAAAGGAATAAGACTAATCCATATACACCTCAACAAAATGAAGTTGCAGAAAGGATGAATATGATGCTAATGGAAAAAACAAGGTGTATGCTTAGTGGTGTCGAGTTAGGGAAAGAATTCTGGGTAGAGGCAATGGGCACCGCATGTTATTTGGTCAGTCAATCACCCTCATCAACATTGGATGACAAGAATCCACATGAGATATGGAATTGTAAGAGACCCTCTCTTATACATCTTAAGGTATTTGGATGTTAGGCCTATGTTCATGTTCCAAAGGAAAACATGAGTAAGCTAGATACGAAGGTTGAAAAATGTATCTTTATTGGGTATAAATATGGTCTCAAAGGTTGTAATATTTGAAACCTAGAAACTAAGAAGGTTGTGTAAGTCGAGATGTGATATTTAGAGAAATGAAAGATGTTGTCAAACATGAATTCCTACCAAGTAAGGAAGAACCAGAGAAAATAGAGTTTGATGCAAAGGATGATGAATCAGACTCGAGAAGAAAAGGAATCAAAAGAAGAAGATCATCATACTCCAGTATTGAGGAGATCAATGTGGGAAAAAAGACTACCGGAAAGGTATACTCCATCTGAATTTCATTCAAATTTTTCTTTCTCTATTATTGATGACGATCCTAGAACTATTAGGGAAGCTGTGGATTCAGAGGATGGAAAACTCTAGAAAAAGTCCATGGTTGAAGAAATTGAAGCCTTGGATAAGAATGAGGTTTGAGATCTAGTGGAGTTTCCAAATAGAATAAATCCAATTGGAAACAAATGGGTATTTAAAAAGAAGCTTAATGCAGAAGGCAAAGTGGAGAAATACAAAGCTCGATTAGTAGCAAAGGGTTATTCCTAGGTTGAGGGAATTGATTTTGGTGATATTTTTCTCCTGTTTCCAAGTTAAATTATATTATATTTTTGTTATATATTGTTGATATGTTTGATTTTGAAGTAGAACAGATGGGTGTGAAGATAAAATTCCTACATGGGGATCTAGAAGAATAAATATACATGAAGCATGATCCGGATTATTTTCGGCACGAAATGAGAGCGGAGATATAATAAAGAAATGCACAAAGATATCGCGTATATCCAGTAATATAAAAGAAATATATCAGAGATGCAACCATAAACAAAGAGATATAGTAATACACGATTTCTATTAATGAAAGAAATGTACAGAGACTGTAAAAATACAGAGTGAAAGACTCGCTAGAATGGTGGCAGCTTATCTCTGAGAAGAGATGTGACGGCTACTCGCATTCACAAGAAGATGGTTAAAATGAGGCTTTGAAGGCCCTTTTACAATAAACGGGAATGCCAAAATTCTTAGACATCCAAAACCCTAACCCTAGGAGATGAAGCGCCAAAAGTCATGTGGGCCCCGTTTGGGTAAGTTGGTGCATCAACTTTCCGGGGTCATAACTTTTGCATACGATCTCCGTTTTAGGCGTGTGATAGCTCGTTGGAAAGGTATCGTCGAGGAGATTCATTTTGGGGGCTCAATCATGCCTTTGTCTATCATTGAGAACCTTGATCTCTAAAAACCTTCATTTAAGCCCTCAAAATGGCCCTGGAAGTTAAAACCTGCTAAAAATAGTAAATTGCCAAAATGACCAGAAAACTATTTTGAGCCATTTGGAAAAGATGGGTGGCCACCGATATCCACCTGGATCAATCCTCCCTCCTTAGGAAGCAATGGTCTCCATTGCGTTGAGTTCCCAGGGGAGAGGGAAAAGCATTTGTTGAATCTGCATCTTGGTGAGCTGCTTGTCTTACTAGAGAAGTCACGCTGCTTAGTTTGTGGAAATCTGTCACGAACCTATGGCTGGAAGGTTTGGACCTTTTTAACCAGTCTGGCTATTTTAGATGACTGTGTGCAGAAGGAATCTTCGTTCTTTTCTACAACCTTGTTGACATGCTTCTATTGGATAGAAGGTTCTTTGGCCGAAGCTGTGGCGACTATCGTATCCCTCTGTTTACCCTTTGAATAGATTGTGGAGAAGATGAATTTTGTATTATGAGATACTACCTTGCAGCATTGTTTAGGTGGGGCAGTAGTTGGAACTACCTCTGGTATCCTGTAGAGATGACCCCCCAGAGTAATAATGACACTACGGGGTCGAGACTCATAGATATCATCATGTTTCCACATATATGGCTGACCCAAGAGAACATCACAGACATCCAATGGGCCAACATCAAATAATACCTCATCCTTGAAGGGTTGGATGCCATATGACAATCGACACTGTTGGTTGACATGAAGATCTCATCCTTGGCGAAGCCACCCAATGTTGTATGGTTGCGGGTGTGGTGTTGCTGACAATCCCAACTGTTTGACAACCTCTGTTGAGATGAGGTTCTTCTGGCTTCTGCTATCAACAATAAAATGCAGCGGGGTCCCCTTCACCCACATCTATGAATGAAAAAGGCGCTCCCCCTCTTCTGGATCTATTGGTTCTTCTGGTTGAATTGTTGCGGTCACGACAATAGCAGTGGGGTCTACATCGATGATCCGTATTTTACCAATATTTTCATAATCAGATTCTAAATTAGGGTTCGGATTCTTGTCTTTGATCTCGGCCACCAATGACTGTTTTGAGAGACAATCATCCATGTTGTGCCAAGGGCTTTTGTGGAAATCACACCATTTTCTGGTGTCCTTCTTTGTCTTCCCGTGACCCTTCTTTTCCTGTGGCTTAGAATGGTTTTCGGGAGACTGTTTGTTAGGGTTATCTTTTTCATACTTTGGTTGTTGTGGAAGTGCAGACCCGAACTCCCATTTGTTTTGGTGCTTAAATTTTTGCTCGATTTTAACAGCATATCGATAGGTAGCATCGAGTGATGAGATGTCCAGAAAATCCATTTCAGTTTGGATGTATCTGTGTAGAGCCCCACGGTATTTTAGAACCAAATGTCGTTCAGAGTCTTTGATACCCATCTTGGTGTGCAAGGTATGGAAGCTATTGGTGAACTCTAGAACTGATTGTCCCTTCTCTTTCCGTAGTGTGGTCCATCTCATGTATTGTTTCTCATAGTTGCCAACAGGGTAGTATTGTTCCTTTACCGCATCCACAAAAAAATCCCAAGTGGGCTCGGCCCCATATATTCCAAACTCCTCTGTGGAACTCCGCTCCCAGTAAGTTTCCCACCAATGTTTGACATGGGGGAGAGCCTTAAGGAGTGCAAAGGTGATATTTTCCTTGTCTGAAAAATTATGAACAGAGAAATAACTTTCTAGCAGATTTAACCATTTATCTAGGGCATCTGCATCTATTTGACCTTCAAATACGGGAATATCAAAATTAACCTGTACCTTGAAAGGTGAGGTGCCTCCAAAGTGGTTGCTTGATGAAGATGCGCCTGATGCTATCGGTAGGCGTTGAAGGATGTGGGGAAAATTCTTCATCATTTCATCCCTCTACCACGTGAGAGCTTGCTCAAGCAACAGACTGATAGGATCGTCTGCTCCATCGTTTTTCTCTTCTTCTGCCATTGAGGGTTTCTTGGGTGTGCGAGAACAATTTTCCTCAAGAGAGATAAGCTCGATACCCAACTTGCTATACTCGGACCTCGTCGGGGACATGCACTGAAAAACGATCAAGAGCAACCTGCTCTGATACCACTGATCCGGATTATTTTCGGCACAAAATGAGAGCGGAGATATAATAAAGAAATGCATAGAGATATCATGTATATCCAGTAATATAACAGAAACATATCAGAGATGTAACCATAAACACAGAGATACAGTAATACACAATTTCTATTAATGAAATAAATGTACAGAGACTGTAAAAATACAGAGTGAAAGACTCGCTAGAATGGTGGCAGCTTATTTCTGAGAAGAGATGTGACGGCTACTCGCATTCGCAAGAAGATGGTTACAATGAGGCTTTGAAGGCCTTTTTACAATAAATGGGAATTCCAAAAGTATTAGACATCCAAAACCCTAACCCTAGGAGATGAAGCGCCAAAAGTCATGTGGGCCCCGTTTGGGTAAGTTGGTGCATCAACTTCCCGAGGTCGTAACTTTTGCATACGATCTCCGTTTTAGGCATGTGATAGCTTGTTGGAAAGGTATCATCGAGGAGATTCATTTTTGGGGCTCAATCATGCCTTCATATATCATTGAGAACCTAAATCTTGAAAAACCTTCATTTAGGCCCTCAAAATGGCCCCGGAAGTTAAAACCTGCTAAAAATAGTAAATTGCCAAAATGACCAGAAAACTGTTTTGAGCCATTTGGAAAAGGTGGGTGGCCACCGATATCCACCTGGATCAAATCAACCCAAAGTATTTGCTATGAGGGGAAAGAAGGAGCTGGTATGCAAGATGAAAAATTCCCTGTATGGTTTAAAAAATCACCAAGGATGTGGTATACAAAATTTGATACTTATATGTTGGGACTTGGCTTCATAAGAAGAAAAGAGGATCAATGTGTGTATTTTAAATTAATTGGTGATTATTTTATGTAATTGGTCTTGTATCTGGATGACATTTTGCTGATAGGAAACAACACGAAGATTATCCAAGATTTGAAAACTTAGTTGTCCTCTAAATTTGACATGAAGGATCTTGGTGTTGCAAATTTCATTTTGGTCATGGAAAATAAAAGATATCAGAAAAATAGGAATCTCTGGTAAAATCAAAGAAAATATCTGGAGATAATATTGCAGAGGTTTAATATACAGGAATGTAAACTGGTCAGGGTCCCTATTCCTGTAGGTGTAAATTTATTTGTGGATTAATGTACTTAGACACATAAAGAGGAGGAGGACATGTATTGTGTTCCATGTGTGAGCGCATTGGGAGTTTGATGTATGAAATGGTTTGTACTAGACCAGACATTGCACATGCAGTGGGAGTTTTGAGTAGGTATATTTCAAAACTAGGGAAGAAGCATTGGACAACATTAAAGAGAGCTTTCAAGTATTTTCGTGGCACTACTAGTTATGGATTATGCTATCAAGGAAGACCAAGTTTGGAGAGAGTGTCATAAATACATGGCTTTGTGGATGCAGACTAGGATGGAGATATGGATCATAGAAGATCTACAATCAAGTATGTTTCTATCCTGTTTGGAGGAGAAATCAGTTGGATGAGCAAAAGACAGTCTTTAGTGGCACTTTCAACTATAGAAGCTAAATACATGACAACCACTCATGAAAGAAAGGAAGAAATATGGTTAAAAATATTGTGTCCAGGTATTGGGTTGGTAAAACAATTTGTAAGGATAGAGTGTGGTAGTTAGAGTGCAAATTTTCTGGCAAAGAACCTAGCTTATCATTCAAAGACAAAGCATAATGATGTTCAATATCACTTTGTGAGAGACATGGTTGAATAAAAGAAGGTGTTGTTGATGAAGGTGGATACTTGGAAGAATGTTGTAGATTCATTAACAAAATATGTGAGCATTGAGAATTTCTCTTGATGTAGAGGATCTATGGGCATTGCTACCCTGGATTGTTGACTATGTGAGCATTGAGAATTTCTCTTGATGTAGAGGATCTATGGGCATTGCTACCCTGGATTGTTGACTATGTAGCCTTATAACCTCCTGTATGAAAAGAAAAAAAGTGGGAGAATGTTGGATATGAGTTATATTCTTTGCACAACTGGAAATAGTGTCTATGTTACGCTGGGTGCACATTTTTGGGAGGTTTTTCAGCACATGGTTTTTCTTTGATGGTTTTCTATTTTTGGTTAAGGAATTAGAGTTGTTGACTAATCCAGGTCATTGAATTAGGGTTTTGGATTCCACTGGCTCCTATATGTGTATTTTATTGTAAACAATGTATGGGTGAATTAATATAGAAGATGTTGGTTGTCCCGGTTTGGGTTTCCAGGAGAAAAATATATGTCTAATGTGTGTATTTTCCATTGTCTCTTTTCTGTTCTTTTATTGAAAATCTGTTTGCAATAAATAATTGTACAAGGTTAAAATCTACAAAGAAGTGGTTGAATTTTTGTACGAAGTAAATTTTTTTCTCTTCAGGGTCCCCCAATAGATTGTTACCAACCAAGGGACCCAGTTCACTTATCAAATCATCCATTCCATCACTCAGTAGTTCAAAATCAAGAATATGATTTCTACTCCATACCATCCCCGGGAAAATGGATAGGTGGAAATCACAAACAAGGTTTTGGAAGCGATTCTTACCAAGACAATCCAACAATATCACAAGGAATGGGCTGATAGGATTCAATATGCTCTTTGGACTTACCTAACCATTTGGAGAAACACTAGAAGTTTCAATCCATAGGAGTTTGTGTATGGGAAGCATGTGGTCCTCCCAATAAAATTAGAAATCAAGACATTCAGGACTGCAATACAAGTGGGTCTAGATCTCTTGATGGATCAACAACATCGACTCAGCTAAATTAATGAACTTGAGTAAATTCATTAAGACACTATATACAAAAATACTCTGAACCAACAATAGAGAGCCAAGTGGCACGACATATTCATCAAGAAAAATAAGTTTACAGAAGGGGATTTGTCTCTCCTATTTCACTCCTAGTAC
Organism: Picea engelmannii; assembly: GCA_009831015.1. NCBI lineage: Eukaryota > Viridiplantae > Streptophyta > Pinopsida > Pinales > Pinaceae > Picea > Picea engelmannii. The sequence goes on from ML834755.1 coordinate 26,660, forward strand.
AAATACTTCAAGGGGAAATTTCTCACTTGATGGATGGGGTCATATGATATTTATAATTTATATGAAAATGGATCTATAAATATGTGCACCATCTACGAGAAAAGGACCCCATTGATGGCCAATGGCCCTAGTTTGAGATTGTACTAGAAGCCCAAGTCCAAGATAAATTTATTTAGGATTTGGTTAAACAAGAATAACTTGAGGTTGTAAGTGAGGTGGTCACTTCACTGATCTCTTCACCCTCTTGATTTTATTTCTAGCTCAATTTTTTAAATAAAATAAAAAAATAAAAATTATAAAGCTAGCAATGGAAACATGGTTCTAGGCATTGCTAGACTTGGAGGTATTAGAAAACCAGGCCAATGAATGGTATGACCAAGCATGATTAAAATTCCAATCATGAAAACCTCTTTCAAGGAAAAATTCGACATGCCTTGCTTGAGAACGAGTTTACTAGTGGGCAAAGTCTGAGAAAAAAAGAAAAAGAAAAAAGAAAAAAATACATCAGGTTTGCAAGTAGTCATGGAATCAAGGATAGCCTCTATTTTGTTCCATTGAAGTACAAAGGGATATATTAGTTTCTCTCTTGTATCAATCCAACATAAAACTCATAGGTATTCATAATGAATACCTTATTCCATGTTTTATAAGAGTAATATTAAGTTGGTTTTTTCAAGTATAGTGCTTTTGTAGCATATTGGATAGAGAAACACTACCTGGTTGTAATATAGAAGAAAAAAAGTTATAATTATGTTATATCATTACTTTTGCAGCTGCTTTACAAAAAGTGCCCCTTTCCGATTTAATATAGTAGCATCTGTTGACCTCTTGGAAATCAATGTTCTTTGTGTAAAGATTCAAGGCTATCTCAAGTCTTCTTTATATAACACCCATTCTTTGCAACTACATTTTCCACTAGAATTGGATCAAGGAAAACATGGTACCTACAGAATAAGTATCTTCATGAAAATATTTAGGTTGTTTCTAACCTCTCTTCTAAATTTTCATGTAGACTTAAAAGAATTTAAAATGCAATTCCATTAATCAAGGGCTCACCATTGCCTATGTTATCAAAATAATACTAACACCCACCTTGGACTATGCACTTAAGGATTATATTTTTTCGATCATTACGACTCTGCACTCCATTTTAAATCTTCACTCATTCTAACTCCACACATTCACCTCTGAACATAATACAATATTGGGGGTTTGGTAGATATGGAAGAGGCAGAGAACACAACAATAATTTTGGCCAAGCTTGTGGCCATGTAAATTTTTGAAAAGGCCAGGTGGCTTTCCTTTTTTGAGAGGTTCTAGGGCTCAGACCCTAGGATTGCCTTAGAATTTTCCTGAAATCTCAATTGGAGATGAGAACTAGTCAGGAAATTGAAATTAATAATCCCAGAGGAATTCATTAGTGGCCAATTGCGATCAGAGCATGATACTCATGAGATTTAGTAGTTGCGATAAAATAGATTTCACTTTTTTTATTTTTTTTTGTTTAAGGAGGATATGATCATATGGATCGTAGTGCTCCAAATATTGTTGTAATAAAAATGTAAACCATAGGAATCAAGGAACTTTGTCCTCTCTACATTCAAATGAACAAATGCTTTGTTTATCAGTATAATTAAGAGGCATCCCCATCCTTGGGATGACAATCTTTTTCTATCGGTTTGAAATCACTACAATACATGTTTGATTTTATTACCTGCGCATAATCTCATTTTAAGTTTGTGGTGACCTTGTAACTAGCATGTAGACCAAACCCTTGAGGGGCCCCACTCAAGGTAAGGTGTTGTAGATTGTTTATATATGTGTTGTAATTTGGTTTGTAATATTAATTTTGGAAACTATTTATTTCATTTCCCATAGAGTTATATTTGCTATCGAATTAGGGTATTGTAGTCATAGAATTATTACGCCGAAAGGCGTACACCTATTGACAATGGGCACATTTAATAGGTTTTTAGTTCTTAATATGTTTTCTATGGACAAGATTAAATATGCCTAGAATATTCTTAGTCGTCACAATAAATGAATGGCTCTGATTTCATCCATTAACTTCCAAGATGTTATAAAGACATATATTTATATGTTTACTTTTTTACATTTACCTAATCGTGTTTAAAAATTACTATGTTCACTAACTTATTGCCACGTCTACCTGATTAAAAAATATTAAGATATTCGCACAAAGTGGTGGCCTTGTTTCTGTGCTGGCCACATTTCATTTTAATATGCCTTTCAACATTAATCAGCCACATAATTGTGGCTATGCTAGTATTTACTTTAAGTCCATAATCACTACATCATAGGAGGTGCTACTAATTGAGAATGAAACCATAGGTGATAGGTGTTTGATTGTGAATGAATTAATCTATGCTCTTAGTATTTTTATTATTGTTTTAGACTTGAACTAGAATATATCTATCTTATTTTTGTTAATAAATGAATCCTCTTCTTTATAGAATCAATAGTTAAAATAATATGACTCATGGTCGGTCAATTCAAGAACCATGCTTAACATGTATTGCACACAGTGCCTTGAAAGACATGTCATGTATTCAATGTGTTGAATGGTGTGCTTGTAACAACATTGTGAAAATTGTTGCATGCTAGTAAATTTTTTATTGTAGATAAATTCTTCTTATTTATTTTTCTACTTAGCCATGTAAAATCTAATGGTTTTGTATATAAATGAATAAAATAAGTTATATGGATTGAATTGTATAAATTGAAATATTAGAATCCAAATTTATTTGGAAGGATACAATAAATGAGCAATTGTGAATGGAGTTGAAGCTAAATCAACTATTGGAATATTCACCAATATTGAGAGGGTGGGGGGAGGTGGTCGGGGGGCGGGGGGGGGTTGAATCAATATTGAGCACTTTTTACCATTTTCAACCACATCATGTAAAAATTAAGTTATCAAAAATTTATCACTTTATGATTGCATTCAAGATATCATAAAC
>ML834755.1:61473-85742 GCA_009831015.1 Picea engelmannii
TTGTTGACATATATTTTGTTTCATGATGAATGGTATAGCACAAGTTTGATGCATGAACAGGTCCAAGGATCGTCATATGGTAGCATATTGTTCATCTTGCAGAGAAGATAGGGGGAGACATACTCTTAGGGGGAGTCATTCTTGTTCCCATGATTCTAGGAGGAGATACTTATCAGATGCATACCAAGAAAATAGACCTATATTTGAAGAAAGAGCACAGAGGCATAATTCCAGGGGGAGCGATGGTCACAGGGGGAATATGTTCGATGTATTTTGAGCATTACATCAGAGTGATATCCCTTGTTCAAAAGGGGAGATATTATTCATAGGAAGATCAAAGGAATTCAGATAGGGGGCACAACCCCAAGGAGAGTTCAAGCAAGGGGAGCAACCCAAAGAGGAGAAAGGCCCTTTGCCATTGATGTCAAAGGGGGAGAGATAATCACATTGATGTGATTGATGTCTATTTATGGGAGAGATTGATGTGGAGAGATGGTCACATTGACTATTGATGTAGAACATGTCATATCTACATGTTGACATCAATAATTGGTAATTGGTGTTGGCATCAATGTTGGTATTGCCATCAATGCCAAAGGGGGAGATTGTTGGATCATGTTGTCATTGATGCCAATGGTTTGATTGATTGATGTCAAGTGATTGATTGATGTCAAATGATTGATTGACTAATGATTTAATTATATAATATGTATTGTCCTTGATGAGAATGCATACATGAAGATGGATCAATGAGTTGTCATTGATACAAGATGAAGATGGATTGATGTGGTTCCACTGGTATATGATGCATTATTGGAAAAATATATAAATGACTCATTATTGTCTTATCATGATTGATAAGGTGCACAAATGGATGAACTCCAAAGTGGTCCCCTTATGGTGAAATCCCTCATGGGAAGACGCTTTACGAATTGAGTTATCCTAGAAGAAAGGTTGGAGGACCCATGCTTGTATGAGGAATAAAGAGATGAAGATCAAGGAAATTGTTGGTGAAACTATCCTAGATGGATACTGCTTGTCATGCCATTTCTGGTTGTATGTGGAATGTCACATAACTCCTCCTGGTTTGAGAGTTATGGCCTTGCAAAGATGAAGGGTCCTCACATGAAGGCTTGAAGCCCCCAAAGTCAAAGAAGTCAAAGTGACCTAAAAGAAGAAATGATAAAATAAGGTGACAAAATCAAGAAGGAATATTTATGAAAAGTGGTTAACCCTAAAAATAAGGAAAATAGGTTCAGTGACCTAGAAATGGGTTAGTATTATTTATTTAAGGTGGATTATTTAAATAATCAAGAGAAGTGACAAAATCAAGAAATGATAAAGTAAGGTGACAAAATCAAGAAGGAATATTTATGGAAAGTGGTTAACCCTAAAAATAAGGAAAATAGGTTAAGTGACCTAGAAGTGGGTTAATATTATTTAAATGATAAATTAAAGTGACAAATTCAAGGTGGATTATTTAAATAATCAAGAGAAGTGACAAAATCAATAAATGATAAAGTAAGGTGACAAAATCAAGAAGTAATATTTAAATGTTAAAGTATTGGAGAACTTTCTATTTATGGAAAGTGATTAACCCTAAAATAAGGAAAATAGGTTAAGTGACCTAGAAATGGGTTAAGTGACCTAAAAATGGGTTAAGTGACCTAAATGATGAAAATATAAATAAGATAGCAATGGTCTCTTGTAGATCATCCTTTTTGTGGATCAATGGAGAGCTTCTTGTGGGAATATATTTTGGAGTATTGATGGAGAGCTTCTTGTGAGAGCTTCTTGAGCATTTTTGGTGTGGAACACTTGAGGATATTGAATATCTATAAGTTATTGAGGTAAAAAAGCATATCTAAGCCGAAATGATGAGGAAAGTGAAGAAAATAAGGCCGAAATGCAAGGAAGGATAAATTCTTTTGATGGTGCTTTGTAAGGTATGTTATTTACAGGTCATCTCACCATTTTCGCTATAACCTTTTTTATATAATGATTCAGATCCTAAAATTTCTATGCAAGTGGGAAAACATAGCCAGGTATCTTTGGTTAAAAATTCGGCTTGTGGGTCATTGTATTTTAAGAGTTACACTCCGTGGAAAATAGGGTTTGTGGCTAGTCTCGAAACTAGTCAAAATCAGGTGTTTCGGGTAAAAATGTCATAACTTCTTCATAACAGCTCAAAATTTAGTGAGACCAATTGTGTTGGTTATATTATAGTCTTTAGTATGCTCAGTAATAGTTTCAGGTCTATTCATCAAATATTTTATGCGGGGTACTCTCTACAAGGTCGCTCTCTAGAATAATATAGAATTCAACAAGGTATGCCATTTTTGCTATAACTCCGTTTCTGAGAGGTTCCAAGTAGTGCAACTTGGAGGAATTGCATAAAACACATTGAGGAACATTGTGTATTAGTTTCATATCTTTATTCAGTACAGGTACAAAGTTATGATTATTTCAAGTTAGGGTTGTTGACTAATCCAAAACTAGTCATGGTTGAGACAAGCAGTTGATTAGTTGGCACATACATGAGGTGTATAGTTGATGATGTTAGTACATATTTATGAGTCATTTTTGATGAGTAGTTGACACATGATTGGTATATACTTGGTACATGGTTGGATGCATGTGTTTATGGAACAGGTTGATTACAGGTTGTTTGGCACAGGTTGGTGCATGGTTGATGCTCTTGTTTATGGTACAGATTGATATCTGTTGAGGATTGTTTCCTCATCTCAGTTGGTGCTGAGAATGCAAGCTGAGTCTTGCATATAGAGCTGGTGCTCTTGTAGAGTTGTACACTATTCAGATGTTGCTGATAAACCCCAAGGATTGTAGTCCGTAATAAAAGGAAAATTGTACGTACATCTTGTGTTCTTTGTGGTGATGGCTTGTTGATGATATATTGCTGATATATGTTGCTGATATGTGCTCACATCTAACTGGTTATAAATGAAAACAATCAGTAATGAATAAATGTTGAATGCTAATTGATGAGTTTTTGTGCAAGAAGGAAGTTTTGGGAAAAAGAGCCCCACACTCATTCACCCCCCCCCTCTAAGTTTGGTAGGTGTGTCCAGCAATTAGTGTTTCCCCTTACAATAAGAGTAAATAATACTTTGAAAAATTATTACCATTTAAAAATTCAAGGGGGCATATGATATCATTAACTCTCTGCTCAAGATTTAAATCAACCATTTTCTGATCATATTCACTGTCATGTTTTTTAACATCCAACTTCTCGTTTAAATCTTCTTACATGCTTGGATATTGTGTTGAATCTCTTGAGCATCATTAAACATTTGATTTAAATATTTAGGTCTTCTTTCCATCAGGAGGAAAGATAAACCTAAAATGAAGAGTTGTTGTATAATGGAGCATGGCAACAACTTCAGTGGGTTGAATTTATTTGGGAAATTTGTAATAAATATTAGAAAAAATTCTATTGAATATAGAAATAGTTTCATTGCTCTACCTTCTTAAGACATATAACTCTGTAAGTTGTAGATCCAAATACTTCTTCTTGCCCCAAAAATTCAAAAAGACATTCTTCAATTCCTCCCATGAGCTAATTGTCTTTGGATGAAAACGTTTAAACCATTCTTTGGTATCCCCTTTCAAGGATTGAGAGAAGGTCCTCATACAAACATCATCATGATCAATCTAAAACAAATATATAAATTTTCAAAATATTGGGTGTATTTTTCAGCTGTGATGGCATCAGGTTCTCCATCAAACACAGGTAGGTACTTATAGTGCTTCAGAGGAAAATCATGAAGGGTGTGAGGTAATTTTAAGGGATTGTATCTATGTCAAACCACAGAGGGTGTTATATAAAGTATAAGATGTGAGACATCAGTCTTGGTCACATGAGGCTTATCAACTTGGCTTGATTTTCAGGAAAAAAATAGAAGGTAATGAGTAATAAAAAATATTGTCTTGGAAAAAACTCAACTTTAGGTACTTGTTTCCTCCCATGATGTTCTTTCATACCTCTATCAATGGATCTCATATTCCAGTGGAGTGTCTGAATCACATTTGGAGCTTGAGTGGAATCACCAATAAAATCTTTAGGCTACTGAGTCTTTGGGCAATGGAGTCGCCATGAAAATTTTGAATTCTAGATTCTTGTAAATGTGGTCGTCGGGTGACTGTTGTACAAAATTTCTATTTTTGAATAATTTTCACAATCAATAATCAGATATAAACATTTTTTTTTATCCCAGGGAAGATTTCACCTTCTCTCCTGTCACACACCCACTATGGCAACTAATATTTTCTTTTTCTTTTTCTTTTGTCTTTTCTTCAAGGGACATAATCCACGAACTTCTATGGGGCCTAGTGCAGACCCTCCCATCCCTTATCCTCCCCCATGTGATCATTGGCTATGACCATAGGCCTTACCAAAAAGGTGCTTCCATATTTCGTGATTCGGGGAATCATGATGCAAGCATTCCCCTATTCTCTGTCTTTCGAAATGTCAAAACCCGAAAGGGTCTAACAGATCCTTAGCTCCTCCCTTGGGTCATTTTTCATATGATCGATCCTATGACCTAGTGCTAATCCTCTAAATTCTTTCGGGGTTTTGTGGTTCAGGGAATCGCGATGCAAGCATTCCTCCCTTCCCTTTTTAATCCCTGGGACTCGAAAGCTCGGTGTCATCTGGATCTATGGTCCATATTGTCGACTTGATCAACGACTCGGATTAAATCCTAACATTATATCTTTCGAGATTTCTGGTGGGGTGTTCACTCCTATTCCTTTGATGTCCATAACCCCAGTGGATTTAGATCTTCGCCACGCATTCCATACAAATGGATGGTCCACATTCTTTCGGGACCTAAAATGTTGACTCCTGAGTTTTGACCCTTGATTAAATGCTAGCACCTACATCTTCCTTCTACCACATGACTCTACCCTATGACCTAGGGCTCATCCCCAGAGCGCGTCGGGGTTTTGGGTACTAGGATTTCATGACTTGCAAAAATGAGGGGTCTTACCCTTTGGTTTCTTGGGTGCTGAAACACCAAAACCTATTCACACTAAACCGGCTCATCCACAAAGCACGTTGGGGTTTTGGGTATTGGGATTTTGTGACTTGTGAAAATGAGGGGTCTTACCCTTGGGTTTCCCGGGTGCCAAAATGCCGAAACTTATTCATGCTAAACCATCTCATCCATAAAGTGCATCAGGGTTTCGAGTACCAGGATTTCATGACTTGCAAAAATGAGGGGTCTTAACCTTTGGTTTCCCGGGTGCCGAAACACCGAAACCTATTCACGCTAAACTGGCTCACCCATAGAGCGCGTCGGGGTTTTGAGTACCGGGATTTTGCGGCTTGCGAAAATGAGGGGTCTTACCCTTTGGTTTCCCGGGTGCCAAAATGCCGAAACCTATTCACGCTAAACCAACTCATCCATAGAGCGCATCGGGGTTTTGGGTAACGGGATTTTGCGACTTGCAAAAATGAGGGGTCTTACCATTTGGTTTCCCAGGTGCCAAAAGACCCAAAACTTGAGAGAACTACTCTCTCCTGTACAAGGTTTCCAGACTCATATCATATTATCCTTCAGCAAGTTCTTGGGTAATTATCCCTAGGCTTGGTGACCTGACTGAAAATCCTTCCTAATTCATCGAGCTATGAACTTTGTGTTAGGGGTAAAGTAAACTTGTGGGTTTACTAAAACAATAGTCTTTTCAAGGAACTCACTCCGGCTCTGGAATGCGAGGGAACTTCCTGGAAGGAGGTGCCTCCAGGAAATCAAACTAGGACATAGTGGGATTCAAGTAGATGGAAAAAATCTCAAGGGAATAAACTCGTATTCTGAACTTATTCATTCTATGCATAAACTGATTATGGTCATATGGGTATAAGCATGCATCCATTATTTCTGATCAAAACACAAGGCAAACACTTCAATGCAGAAACCATTTATGAGCATATAAACATGAGCATGCATCCAAGATATTCAATTCAAGATACAAGATATAAACACTTATCAGAAACACCAGGTGTGATGTGACTGCTGAGAGGGGTGCTCGTTTCCACCCAACTGTAGGCTCAGTGACTCCAAACATATTTACCACTAGCCACCCCCAAGCTAGACCACGATGCTTGAGATTCAGTCTCCTACTTCAAGCTCAACGAAAGTCAAAGATGAAGGTTAATCTCCTTCTCCTCTATTTAGAACTCCCTGTGTTTCTAGATTTTTCTCCAGTTCTCTTCCGCGATCCCTATCGCGCGTGTTCTCCTCTCTCCCTTACAACACTTCCTCTCTTTCCTTTTCTCTGCAATATTGTGTGTGGCGTGAATTTCCCCATCCATGGTTAGGTCTGGGATTTGTTACAGATGGTTGGTTCACCCCCATCCCCTCATTAACTCTCGAGGAGCCTCCCCACCTACCAATCTGATGGGAAATCCATTCCAGGGTCAGAGAGTTTCTTTGGTCTTTGAGCAAGTAAAAACCAATATAGTACTGGCTCGGTGGAAGTTAATGCAACCATTCCAGGTCCCTTCCACCACCTCTCATTATCCATCATGGTATCTTTTAGCACATCCCCCTCCCAGCAGTCATGCAACACATATTCATAACATAATTTACATTCATCAACTGTTTATACAAAGGTCTGTCAAATCAAACATTCACATCTTTGAGTTTGCCATGGTTCTTGGCCAATATAGTTATTTTTATAGACTAGGGGAAACAAGGTGTTACAATTCCCTCCCCCTTAAAGGAACATCATCCTTGATGTTCTATATATCAATATGACATGTATGTACCTATCAATATGACATGTATGTATAGAAGTAAACAAAATCGGATATGCCTATTTCATGGTATCTTCCATTTCCCATGTAGCCTCATCTGGGCCAAAATGTTTCCACTGCACCTTGACCTGTGAAATGGTTTGGTTCCTGAGTGGGGTTTCCTTTCTGTCCAATATGCATTGAGGTTATAGCAGGAATTCTCCCTCTGGTTCCACCTGGATCACAGACCAGTCAATTATATGATTAGAATCGTGTACATATTTCTTCAATAATGAAACATGGAAAACATTATGTGCTTTTATGGTGGGAGGAAGTGCTATCCTATAGGCTACAGGTCCCACTCTATCTAGAACTTCAAAATGTCCAAAATACTGAGGTGCCAACTTGGCACAAGACCCCATCCTCAGGGAACTCTTCCTAGGCATAACTCTGAGATATACGTGGTCTCTCGTCTTGAAATCTCTTGGAGTTCTCTTTCGGTCGGCGTAAATTTTCTGTCTGTTTTGAGTGACCTTTAGGTTTTGTTTAATCTGAATCACTTGTTGTTCCATTTCTTTCAACATGTTGGGTCCAATAGTAATTATGTTTACTGGGCTACTCCAACTGAATGGAGTGTTGCATGGTCTACCATAGAGGACTTCGAAAGGACTTGTCTTCAGGGATTCTTGGTAGCTGTTGTTGTAGGTGAATTCCACCAGTGGCAGGTAATCTTCCCACTTTTTAGGTTGATGAATTACATGCATTCTTAGCATGTATTCTAATATTTGGTTCACTCTTTCCATCTGTCCATCGGTTTGAGGATGATAGGTTGTGCTAAACAATAATTTGGTGTCTAGACCATCCATCAAGGATTTCCAAAAGTTGGAAGTAAATTTCATGTCTCTATTAGACATGATCTTTTTAGGCATACCATGTAGTTTGAATATTTTCTTCATGAATATGATGGCAATATCTATTGCCTTGCAAGTCAATTTGATGGGGATTAAATGGGCAGACTTGCTCAATTTATCCACCACTACCATGATGGCATCATTCTGTTTGGTTGATGTTGGTAATCCGGTGATGAAGTCCATGGAAATGGTTTCCCATTTCCATTCCGATATTGGTAGAGGTTGTAATAATCCTGCTGGGTGTCGGTGTTCTGCTTTAACCTATTGGCATTCTAGGCATTTAGCTAAATAGTTAGCTATGTCTTTCTTTAACCCAGGCCAATAGAATTGTTTCCTAGTGGCTGTGATCATCTTCTGATATCTTGGGTGACCAGTATATGGTATTTTATGTAGTTTATCCATTATGAACCTCTTCAAGTTGTCACAATATGGAATATGCAATCTCTTTTTGTAAGTTAGCAGACCTCCATATATCATCTTGTAGCCTTCATACTTTATTCTTGTGGATTCTTGCTCCAGGCACGAGGTCACGGTTTGGAAGGATGTGTCTGTTTCTTGTGCATTCCTGACTCTTTCTTTGACATTCGTCTCCCAGGTGCTCACCACTGCCAGGTGAATTGTTTTTATACTTCTACTAAGGGCATCAACCACCTTATTTTCCTTTCCTTTAACATGTTTGATTTCAAAATCAAACTCACTAAGGAGGGCCATCCACCTAGCTTATCTTACATTGAGCTTTGGTCGGTCAAACAGATATCGCAATCCACAGTGGTCTATCATAAGTACAAATTTCCTTCCCAGGAGGTAATGTCTCCACATTTTTAAGGCGTGCACTATGGTGGCCAGCTCTAGATGATGGGTGACATAGTTGACTTCGTGCTCATTCAATTTTTGGGATTCATAGTATACTACACTTCCTCCTTGCATAAGTACTCCTATGAGCCCTTCCTTATAGGCATCTTCTCACATGAGGAAGTCATTTTCGGGATCAACGATCTTGAGCACAGGTGCATGGGTCAAAAGGTGTTTCAGGGATTGAAATATTTATTCACATTCTTGTGTCCACGTGAATTTAGCTCCCTTCTTTTGGAGGGCAGTGATTGGACAACCAATCTTAGAGAATCCTTTTATAAATCTCCTATAGTATCCTGCTAAGCCTATAAAGGATCTGATATCCAAAACTTCCTTTGGGGTAGGCCATTCCATGATAGACCTGATCTTGTCAGGATATACTACTACTCTCGCTTCAAATATGACATGGCCCAAGAAATGTATTTGCTTCTGGAAAAAGTCACACTTGCTAAATTTGGCATAGAGTTGATGTTATCTTAGCACTTGAAGCACAAGTCTAAGATGTTCCTCATGTTCCTCTCTATTCTTGGATTAAATTAATATATCGTCATTAAAAACCATTATAAATTTGTCTAGGAATTTGCTGAGCACATTTCTCATCAAGCACATAAAAGTGGCAGGGGCATTGGTCAATCCAAATGGTACTACCACAAACTCATAATGACCATATCTCATCTTGAAGGCAGTTTTGTGGATGTCTTCACCCTTGATTCGAACTTGATGGTATCCAAATCTCAAGTCAATCTTTGAGAAGATGGAAGAACCTCCCAATTGATCGAACAAGTCATCAATCCTGGGTAAGGGGTACTTGTTCTTTATGGTTACCTTATCGAGTTGTCTATAATCTATGCACAGTCGGAGGGTACCGTCTTTCTTTTTCAAAAACAGGACTGGTTCTCCCCATAGAGACACGATGGGTTGGATATAGCCTATGTCCATCATTTCTTTTAGTTGTAATTTAAGCTCAACAAGCTCGGGTGTGCTCATCCTGTAGGGTGTCCTAGACATTGGCACCACTCCTGGTGCAAGTTGTATTGAGAAGTCAATGTCCCTTCTTGGAGGTAAACCTAGTACCTCTTATGGAAACACATCTCTATATTCTCTTAGTGCGGGGTGGTCTTCGAGGCTTGGTTTTCCATCTTCAACTGATTCCAACACCTGTATCGCATATAGTGGACATCCCTTTCTGCAATACTTTCTCATTTGAAGGGTTGATATTCGTCTCACCGAGACAGGTTTTTGGATCCCTTGAAGGGTTATCCTTCTTCCTTCTTCACTTACACATTCTAAGGTTTTATGGTAACAATCTAGTCTGGCTTTATATGTGGCTTTCCAATCCATACAAATCAACAGGTCATATGATCCTAGGGGTAGTATGTTAGGGGTTGCTTGGGTGGGGAATTCACCCATAATGAAATGGCAAGCTGGTATGACCTCCACTACTATTATTTTGGTGCCAGTGTCTAATTGTACTAACCATGGCTTGGCATGTTTATGTGGCTGTAATTTACACTTATCAACGACCTTAGGAGCTATATAACTCAAATTTGAACCAGGGTCAATTAGAATAGACACTAGATGGTTGGTGATCATACCTTCCATATCCACCACTGAAGCTTGGTGGTCAACTTATTTATTATCCATGGCTGCATAAATTTTCAGCATACTCCTGGCCACGTCATTGACGGTGGTAGCTTCTCAAACGTTGTAAATTTTTCGGATGTTCTGTTGTCAGCGCAAGAAGTCCCTCAGTAGATGTTCTTCTCCATAACCCCAACATTTCAAGGTTTCTTTCTTTGGGTTATCCATCTTTCCTGGGGTAGATCCAAAAGGTTTATTTCTTCTCTGGGAGGGGAAATTATGTTGGTGTACACTTCAGGTTGGGAAGCTCATCCTTGAGTCCTTTTTATAGTTTTTAAATCTTGGGGATTTAAACCCCTTTTTCTGGAATCCTGAACTATTCTTTTGCTTCCAACCTTCATGAGGTTCTGTCTGATGCCCCAACTGTTCATAACAATATCTTGCCTTTCAGATAGTGTCTTCTAGGGTCTTTGGCTCGTCAAACTCAATCCTATTATGATACTCCTTAGGTAGTCCACTAATGAATCATTGCACCTTTGCCTTTTCTTCTCTTATATAGGGTACGTACCTCAACAACTTGAGGAATCTGCTGACATATTCCTCTATGGTGCGTTGTCCCAACTTAAGTTCATAGAATTCTTTAGTCTTTTCATCAAAATACTTTTCTAACAGATACTTCTTATTGAAGTATTTCTCAAATCGTTCCCAAGATAGGTCCTCTTCGTGAATCCATTTTATGTTCTTAAGGTCTTCCCATTAAATGGAAGCCTTCCCATTCAGTTTGAAAGCAGATACTCAGGCCCTCAATTTTTCCAAGAAGTCATGGACTCTGAAATACTTCTTTATTCCAAGTAGCCAGGCCTCTACTTCCTCTCCCTTCTTTATTTCACCATCGAAAGAGGGTGGTTTGGCCTTCTTTAATTCTTTGAGATTATGATTTTTGGAATAATTTTGCTTCTTCCATTTTCTTCCAGAATATGAACTAGTTCTGCTACTAGAAGATCCCTTCGAATCGCCAATTTCCTTTCCAGAGGAATCATCTAACGCTTGCCCTTATATCTGGGGTGTACCTTTCTCGAGGTGCTCCTCCTAGTGTGGCCACTTAAAGGACCATGTTTCTGTATCCCAAGTGGGCTTCAACTTCTCTTTGTTTGTCGTTGGTCTGCGTGACTGGTGTGAGGTCCATGTTGCAATTGTCTTTGTATGTCGGATAAGTTCTACAGTAAGGCTACATTAATTTTCATTTTCTTATCTTTCTCTTTTATCAACCTCTCGTTGTCGGCCTTGCAGCTCTTTAGTTTGACCATGAGGCTTCTCACAGTCTCAGCCAAATCTAGAGGGGTCTCTACCACTCTCCTTTCATCAGACTCTTCATCTCTATTGTGGCAGCCATCCCCCACTTCATGGTGCATCACCATTCTATGCGTCTGTAGTTTCCCATGGTTGATTGTCCGCTTGTTGTGCAAGGAAAACACTTGTTGTTAGTCAACATTATTTTCATTCACAATCAATGCATAATTCATGTTTTTCAAATGCATACACACAATAGGAAATTTTCATTCTTAACTTTGTCTTTTGATAAAGGGGGTTAAGGTAGAGGGTTATTCTTTTTAAGAGTACTTCAAATGTAATTTTTCACAACTCATTCATGAGCCCAAGTAGGCCAAGTGCTGCAACCATACTCTGATACCAATTTGTCACACATCCATTAAGATTTTATTTTTCTTTTTTTTTTGTCTTTTCTTCGAGGGAAAGAATCCCCAAACTTCTATGGGGCCTAGTGCAAACACTCCCTTCCCTTATCCTCCCCCATGTGATCATTGGCTATGACCATAGGACTTACCAAAAAGGCACTTTCATATTTCGCGATTCAGGGAATCGCGATGCAAGCATTCCCCTATTCCTGTCTTTCAAAATGCTGAAACCCAAAAGGGTCTAACAGATCCTTAGCTCCTCCCTTGGGTCGTTTGTCATACAAACAATCCTATGACTTGGTGCTAATCCTATAAATACTTTTGGGGTTTCACGATTCAGAGAATCACAATGCAAGTGTTCCTCCCTTCCCTTTTTAATCCCCGGGACTTGATAGCCCGGTGTCATCCGGATCTATGGTCCTACCGACATTCTATCTTTCAAGATTTCTGGCGGGGTCTTCACTCCTATTCCTCTGATGTTCAGAACCCCAGTGGCTTTAGACCTTCGCCACGCATTCCCTACAAATGGACGGTCCATATTCTTTAGGGACTCAAAATGTTGACTCCGGAGTTTTGACCCTTGATTAACGCTAGAACCTACCTCCTCCTTCTACCACATGACTCTGCTTGTGAACTAGGGCTCATCCCCAGAGTGCGTCATGGTTTTGGGTACCGAGATTTCACGACTTGTGAAAATGAGGGGTCTTACCCTTTGGTTTCTCGAGTGTCGAAACACCGAAACCTATTCACGCTAAACCAACTCATCCACAGAGCGCGTTGGGGTTTCAGGTACTGAGATTTTGTGACTTGAAAAAATGAGGGGTCTTAGCCTTGGGTTTCTCGGGTGTTGAAACATTGAAACTTATTCACGCTAAACGGGCTCATCCACAGAGCGTGTCATGGTTTTGGGTACTGGGATTTCACGGCTTGCAAAAATGAGGGGTCTTACCCTTTGGTTTCCTGGGTGCCAAAATGACAAAACCTATTCACGCTAAACCGACTCATCCACAGAGTGCGTTGGGGTTTTGGGTACCGAGATTTCACGACTTGCGAAAATGAGGGGTCTTACCCTTTGGTTTCTCGGGTGCCAAAACACAGAAACCTATTCATGCTAAACTATCTCATCCACAGAGCACTTCGGGGTTTCAGGTATTTGGATTTCGTGACTTACGAAAATGAGGGGTCTTACCCTTTGGTTTCTCAGGTGCCAAAATGTCGAAATGCCAAAAACCTGAGAGAAATACTCTCTCTTGTACAAGTTTTCCAGACTCAGATCACATGATCCTTCTGTGGGTTCTTGGGTAATTATCCCTAGGCTTGGTGACCTTACTGGAAATCCTTCCTAATTCACCGAGCTATGAACTTTGTTTTAGGAGTAAAGTAAACTCATGGGTTTACTAAAATGATAGTCTTTTCAAGGAACTCACTCTGGCTCTGGAATGCAAGGGAACTTCCCGAAAGGAGGTACCTTTGGGAAATCAAACCAAGACATAGTGCGAGTCAAGTAGATGGAACAAATCTCAAGGGAATGGAATCGTATTCTGAACTTATTCATTCTATAAATGAATCAATTATGGTCATATGAGTATAAGCATGCATCCATTATTTTAGATCAAAACACAAGGCAAACACTTCAATACAGAAACCATTTATGAGCGTATAAACATGAGCATGCGTCCAGGATATTCAATTCAAGATACAAGATATAAACACTAATTAGAAACACCAGGTGTGACACAACTGCTAAGAGGGGTGATCGTTTCTACCCGACCATAGGCTTAGTGACTCCAAACGGAGTTACCACTAGCCACCCCCGAGCTAGACCATGATGTTGGAGATTTAGTCTCCTACTTCCAGCTCAATGGAAGTCAAGGATGAAGGTTACTCTCCTTCTCCTCTGTTCAGAACTCCCCATGTTTCCAGATTTTTCTCCAATTCTCTTCCACAATCCCTATCGCGTGTGTTCTTCTCTCTCCCTTACCACACTTCCTCTCTTTCCTTTTCTCTGCATGATTGTGTGTGGCACAAATTTCCTCATCCATGGTCAAGTATGGGAGTTGTTATGGATGGGCATTTCACCCAAATCCACTCATTAACTCTTGAGGAGCCTCCCCACCTACCAATCTAACGTGAAATCCATTCTAGGGTCAGAGAGTTGCTTTGGTCTTTGAGAAAGTAAAAAACAGTACGGTACTGGCTTGGTGAAAGTTAACGCAACCATTCCAGGTCCCTTCCAAAACCTCTCATTAGCCATCATGGTCTCCTTTAGCACATCCCCCTCCCAACATTCATGCAACACATATTCATAACATAATTTGCATTCATGGACCTTTTATACAAAGGTCTGTTAAATCAAACATTCACATCTTTGAGTTTTCCATGGTTCTTGGCCAATATAGTTATTTTTATAGACTGGGGGAAACAGGGTGTTACATCTCCCCGACAACAACGCTAGAATGTTAGAACTCTATAAATTTGTTTGGTTGATAAACAAATGATAGAGGTAACTATTTCAACCAACTTTAGGTTGGATTCTGACCCTTCCAGCCAGAGAGGGCTCTCTCAAACATGTAAATATTGAAAATACTCAAAAAGATTTGGCAATGGACACACAGAGGTAAGATTCTGCAAGAGGACAAGTTTTTCAAGGGGTTGGTAGGCTAACAAGAGAACATGGCCATTGGGCAATGGGTTCAACTTATGAAATCATATGAAAATTTGCAAGCTATGTATTCCTGAGGGAACAGAGGAAAAACAGGCACTATGTTCATCCAAATAAGCAATATAAGATGGTAGTGGAAAAACATGAAGGACCACTATTACAAGAGGCATATAACATAGGACAAATCTATTGGAATAGCTCTAGAAGAAGGAACGTAAAGGATGGACACTGAAAACAAAGCACCAATAATGGGTGAATTCTGAACCAGAAACCAATAAACATATTACAAGTATAATCAATGTAGGAAGGAGCACCAAGAAGATGAATTCCTTGTTTTACTTAAATATTATTACTAGTAGAAAAAACACATTCATGAATATGAAATACATGAAAACATACTAAACATTAATACCATGATGAATCTCGACTATCCAAGAAAACCTTATTTGCTTATATAAAAATCCATAAGAAACCACAAAGTTCTCCTACTACATGGGTAGGCCCCTCTCCAACTAGTCGAACCCTTCATTTATCTTTTTAACAGTATATATAGATAAATTACATATGAGACCCAAAAATGGATCATCTTCTCCAAGATTCCAAAAATAGATATCGGTTACAAAGGGAGTAACATACCAAAACCTAACTCCTACTTTATAGGGAACGTTACAAACAAAAAAATGAAATATTTGAGATCTTTACCTTGAATGCCACCTGTCTACAAAATCACAAGATTTCCTGAAATGAACTTGATTTAGCCTGTCATGAATTTTTCATTTTAGCTTTCCAATCTCTTCCTTTAACGTGTCAATCCAACTAGGTTGGTCTTCTTCAATACCTTTGACTATTCTATCTTTAGCCTCCTTCCATCGCTTTTTCCTTTT
The DNA here is from genome assembly GCA_009831015.1 of Picea engelmannii. NCBI lineage: Eukaryota > Viridiplantae > Streptophyta > Pinopsida > Pinales > Pinaceae > Picea > Picea engelmannii. The sequence continues at coordinate 76,815 of ML834755.1, forward strand.
TCTCTCGCCATCTTGCATGTAGTGTCCATCTGCATATCCATTAATGATCAAATCCTTCATAATATGATTCAACCTAATATCTTCGCTTGATTTTGGTTCATCCATAGATTTTGCGCGATATTTTGTTGTTAGGAGTTGTGCATCATGCCTTTCTCTCTTCTTACTTGATAGTTTTGTCATATTATTCGAATTTCTCAGTTCACTGAAAAACTGTTGGATATTTCTTCTTAGCTTCCTCTGGGTTTTCAGGGAACACGATCCTATTTCCCTCAACTACACATGAATTGGACTAGTGATTCGATTTGCAGGTATCCTGCTCTGGAATAAGCCGCCAATTACCCAAAAAATAACAAGTTCACCTATGTTTTGAGTAACAGTCATCATCAAACACCAATCATGGGATACTGACAAAAATACTTACAGGGATAATGGCCTCTTCTGTTCGGCCATCGATTTCCATTGATGAGTATTAACTTGGTTATTTGGTGGTGCTTATTTGGAACTACACGAATGAATGGTACATAAACAAGTGTCTTGAGATGATTTGACTTGTCGTCAAACTTCACTTCCACATGTGACCCTTGGATTTGACACACTTAATGACACTTAACACGTGATTTTGGGGGTGTGATGGAGTGGTTTTGAGTTCACCCACTTTTCCCCCCGAAATGCATCTGAGGATGCCACGTACCTTTGCAGGAAACCACGGTTGGAATTTCGGGCCCGCTTAGACATTTTAACCTTCACGTTGTTTCTAACCCCAAAATATTTCCCAAACGTTGATCTCGGCGTATGGTGATCTATGAACTTTCGAGCCCGATTTTCCTAACACCTCTTCCAAATTTAATCTATTTTTCCATTTCTGGCATTTCCCCAAATTTATCTGACTTCCAAATCAGTTTAGCACCTCGCTAACCCTGATATCTCAATTTCACCCTGAAAATTTAAATGGTGATAACAAGTAACATAACCAATTTTACTTCCTTTACATATAATATACATATTTATATTACTTTTCCCCTACAATGTGTGTGATCTATGCTAATTTATACTATGCATTGGTAGATATGATTTGTCTTCAGGAAATTAGATTATATCTATCTGTAGATTATATTTATTTCATGCTAAGAAAGGTTGAGAAAGGTATATGATATTATATGTCTATAGGTGGTTTTCTTCAGGTGAATGGATTCGATATGGGAACTTCATCAACCTGGATACGATAGGACAAACACTGTTTACATGTAATACTTATCACCCTCACTTATTAGCATAGATTGAACTTACAAATTAGATTTAGTGGAAAAGTCATAGTGATAGATCCCCTATTTTTCACTAATCTATATTAAATCATTGAAATATCTCACCTATCCATAGGAGAGTTTCCTCTATAACATAATTGGTGACCCTACTAGGGAAGAACTTGGTTTTCAAGTAGTTTTATGTTGTCCCTTGACCAATTTTTGAGGATCCTTGGTCATTTTGGACCATTTTGGGACTTCGACAGGATGTCGAAGGCGAAGCGCAAGTCAAAGTGGAGATCATGGGATCTCGCCCCCTTTTTAGGGCCTTTTATAGTTTTGGTCTTATGTAATGGGTATGGGAATGTTGGCCCATGGGTTTACCCATGCTTAGGCCTATTTTTTAATGTATAAATAGAAGTCTAGGTGAAGTAAGAAGTAGTGAATAGTGACTAGTAGAGACTAGTCAGTTGCAAGTGTGATAAGTGCTAAGTGGTAATTGCTTTGTGCATACTGTGTGAGGCTTGCAGAGCTAAGTGCAAGTGATTCTAAGAGGCCGTGGAAGGCTTTGTGCTATAACTCAAGGAAGGAGGATCTAGTGAGGTGCGCATATCTCCTTTCCTCCACGAAGATGATTCTGAAGCTTTGTGCATGTAAGAAGATTGACCAAAGCTAATAAAGAAGACAAAGAGTTGGTGGACGTAGCCCCAGGGAGGGGGTGAACCACACATATCCTATGTTCTTGTGATTTTTTTTATGTATTGATGTGTTTATGTGTTGACTTGCTTAAGTTCTTTGATATAGATGAATGATAGATAAATCTAATGTTTCTCTACACTTAATAATGAGAGTGAATGCTAGATCTAACCTATGTGAATGTGCTTAGTTCTTGAATCTGCTAGATATGATTTGTTTTGTTATGCTAAGTGCTTCTAGATGCTATATCTGGTTGAATACTACACAGATATCATGTTAGGGTTTAGCTGCGTTGTGTACTAAGGATGAATATTAACAAGCTATAATAACTAAGTGCTCTGTTAAGGTGTTACAATCACAGATCTGTGTCCCAACTAAGGTTGCAGACATTGGAGTCCTGCAACCACCCCTGCCTCTACCTCGGGTGAGACTTCATCCTCTTCGCAGGTGTTGCTGAAAGGGAAAGTAGTTAGGGTTTTTTTGGTGTGATATTGTAGAATTGAACCCTGGGTATGCCCTCGTGCCAACAAAATGGTTACGCTGTCGTGACTTGAAACTGTGATTGTTGGGAACTGAGAAAATATAAATCCTTGTGCAAAGATTTGACCTAAAACTGTGGAAGCTCCGTGCATAGATCTACTGCCCTGGTGCACAGTACTCTAGTTGGATTGTGAAGCTCTATGCTAAGAAAATAAGTTTGGTATGAAGAAAATAGGTAAGATATTGAAGCTTTGTGCTCTGAGAAAGGTAAGAATAGTGAAAAGTTTTAGATCTAGAAGCTTTGTTCTCTGCTGAAAGTAAGATTAGTGGAAATTTTTATTTCAAGAATATGGATCTAGGTATGTTTGATAAATTTTGTCCTAGCCTGAAAACTAGGGAACAACTAGAAGAAAGAAGATTTGATATGAGTCGATCTGATAAGAATAGTGAAATATATGTTATTCCTATGCATAGAAAGAATTTCTGGACTAACAAATGGATGCAGGATCCTAGAAAGAATTTTTTTCAAGTTAGCTACCATGATCCTAGTGCGTAGTACAGGAAAGGATGGGGATCATTTAAGAGGAAGAGAGGATTGACTCTTTGTTATATTTGTAGAAGACTAGGACATCTTGCTAAGGAATTCCCTGGTAGAAGACCCAGTTGTCTTTGTTGTAAAGCTATGGATCATGAAGTTCTAGATTGCCCTAGAATGATTGCTAAAGTTGAAAGAATGAATATGAGACAAGAAAACCCTAAGAAAGATAAAGAAACTGAGACCATGGCAGAACCCTAGAAAAAATTAGAGGATGTATTACTACAGATGAAAGAAACCCTGAATGATCATCAAAATATCATCTTATCAGAGATATTCAAAGAAAAAGAATACATAGAAGCGAGAATAGGAGACTTCGACATTGATTACGTTCTGGATGAAGAAACACAAGTGAACATCATGATAGAAAGAACTTGGGAAACTTTAGGAAAGCCTGTTATGATTCCTTCATTGGGAGGAATAGAATTATTTAGAGGAAAGTTGATAACCCTATGTGGAATACTTACCTAGATATCTATAAGTTCTCATGGAACTTCGACAGAGGAAGAATTTGAGGTTATTCAATTTATTGAGAACAACACCACATTTTCTATATTACTAGGAAATCCTTGGATTGAAAAGGATCAAACTAGAAGAAAAGAAGAAGAAGTCTTAGAGCAGAAGAAGCAAGAATTAAAAGATTTCATGACTAGGAGGATATCACACTTGATTCAAGAACAGGAGAATAGATCAAAGCTATTCAGAACCAGAAACTTGGATGTCAAGGTTTGAGGAATGCAACAAGAATCACAGGTGAGTAGAGCACCTACCCCATAGACAAAAAAAGTATTTCCCTTAAATCCTATGAAAGAATCTCAACAACGTGAAGTTACAATGCCAAAAGAAGACAAGAATCAGAATGGAAAGAGGAATACCTAGATGCAGATCACCAGAAAGAAGGCTAGAAAACTATGTAAGAAGAGAAAAAAGATCGAAAAATTTACAGAAGGTGATGGAGGAAACTTCATAGAAGAAAGGATTCTAGAATATGAACTTCGTTGGGATATCAGAAAACAACAGCATGGCACTTCGCCTTGGAAAAGTAATATAGCCATTGGAAATAGTATAACCATTAGAATGACACATTGAGCAGATTAGAACGACATTTATGGTCATAAATATTGCCACCAGACCATTGGGACTATGTCGTAATGGACATAACTACATTAATGAAGGCTTCTTGCCCATTGGAGAAATCCATTACCTAGTTTCCTACTTATTCCATCGAGCATTGCATCGAGAACACTTTTACCAACCATGATTATCTAAGTCCATAGATTAGTTGATTCCATGTAGTGATCATCAAACTATCACCATTCATCCCATTTCATTGAGTAGCTTCCCTTCAAACCCGAGATATTCAACCACAAGTGCGTATGTCCAAAGAACTTAGCGCAGTTGAAGAGTCTATGAAGGAGTTACTCATCAACCTCATGACTGAAAGAGTAATGTATGAAAGGGTAATGTCTATGGGTGTACAAGCATCATCAACAAGAGGAGTGAAGGCCTCTCTATTGACCTCTCACGGATCTGGACCATCCCGAGTCACAGAAGAAAAGAGAACCAAGCACAAAGATGACCTAGCAAATGCAAAGCTAATCCTGAACATATTACCTGACTACATCCCTCCTTTGGTCGACGTGGTGAGTCATGATAATGTGCCTAGAGACTTTGATTACACCCTAGTTACTGTGTACCTACCAAAGGGGATACATGAAGTTAAAGCATAGGAGGATAAGATTGCAACATTGAAGTTCAACGACTTCAACTTAGGAGACCGCAAGAACCATAGTATGCTCGCCCCTTATAAATACTTGACGAGGACGAAGGGGAAGAAATTGAAAATAATCCCCCAACCATGGATGAAGAACCTCGCGTAGTCCACCCTGTTAAATGTAATGAAGATCCCACATTTTGGATGACACCAGGAGGTTAACGCTTGTGTTAAGCTCCTACTCTCATGTTACCACGGCGGCTACTTATTTCTATACTGACGTATCACATTTGATCCAACGTTGATCCATATGATCATCGGATTGAGTATGCAAGGACCCAACCCACAGGATTTCTATCCAAGGAAGGCCACAGATCTCTTATTAGCACAGAAGATCAAGGATACCTACGACGATGTTGAGAAGGGGATGTGAGGCTACAAGATATCTTCCATCCAGAATGGTACAATGTGCCTATCATGCCAATTAATCATAGGAAATATTGTGAGAAAAAATAGACCCAGGCAAGTCACAAGGTTTGTCGTTGACCTCGCTGGGAAATGCGTGGAAGGCCTACAAATGAACTGGGTCAAGTACCTAGTTAACCAGCTGGAATTATACTGTTGCGAAGAACAATATCAGGGCTATGAGTTCCACTTTTGCTGGCTCCTTATCCTCATCGTGTTTACTTCTTGGGAGATGTCAGAAGGTGCAACCTTCCCGAACATTGAGTTGTTCGAGCTGCTTGCTGTGAAGTTCACAATGCTTTGGTACTCAAGCAGTATGGGAAAACAATGGCAGTCGAACGCAGTATTTCATACATATTATCTCTAATTGAAGAGGGCCATTGAAGCTAAACCTCACATGACGCCAAACACCCTACAGTGGTTCCGACCCTTCATGAAGTTTCGTGTTGATTGAAACTTCATATATATCATTGTGTGAGAATATGAGCATAAGGAGGAGATTCAGTCGTACTACAAGCTCACAGAGGAGGACCTCGAGGAGATAACTAAGGATTGGTTAGCAGACCTCCTTCTCCCTACTCATCCTACAGAGATGTTTGATCACGAAATTGACATATCAAAGGCTGCTCACAAATAACATGACACACCGAGACCAAATAGAAGAAAGAAGACCAAAGAAGTCCAAGACTTGAGTAGATCATCAGAAGAGACTGCTTCAGTATCACCTGGATGAGGGGGTAATGATGAATTAGAAGAGACAAATGACAAAGAAGACCAACAGAAGTAAGGTGAAGAAACACCGCCCAGGGATCTTGTTGATGAGGCTGATCCCTTGAAGAAAAGGAAGGTTTCTCCCATGAAACGCACTTCCCAGAATAAATCCAGATCCATGATGACTAAGATGCAGACTATGATCACTATTGATGACTTTGACTTCATCATCACAGCTGTGAATGATGCCTTGCAGGAAATCTTGTAGAAACATGAAGCCAAGTAGGAGGAGATGTATGATGGAGTTGAGGTTGAACTCAGAGGGGTACAATAGGCCCTTCAGCCTAGTCACACAATGTCCATTGTGCCCCTACCATTGAAAGAACCAGAGTTGGGAGATGAGCCAGACCAACTCTGCATACTAGCTGATGCGACCGAAGCTCACCTTCGTCGTGCACGGGAAGAAACAAAACAAGCCACACAGGCCTTGAAGAAAGTTCAAGACATATTCATAGAACAATTATGAGTTGTGGAGTACGTGAAGGTTTCTCTCCAGGCGAAGTTTGAAGAAGAGAGAGCGTAGATCCAGCAGAAGAAAGAAACACTGCTCATGGAGCATGTCAGAATAAAAGAAGCAATCAACAGAGAACTTCGCTCTTTGATAGGCTTGGAGAAGAAGGAGGAAGAACCAATAGAACACCAAGTAGCACAGCTCGTAGAATCCATCTAGCAGCTACAACAAAGAATAACATACTTAGAGCTATGAATAGTGCCTAACACTCCACAGGATGTGCGAGATCAAAGAGAAGCAACTGCTCGAAGCGCAGTTGAGAGAATAAAGGCCCTTGCCATGGAATGTAAAAAACTAAGTGATCATTGTGCCCAGAATTACGAGTGACTCAATGAGGATCCTAAATTGAAATAACTGGATTCATAGCTCTAGGAAGCGAAGCAACAAGAAGAAATAGTACAGACGCAATTGAAGCCCCTGTCAGCCATTGAGAGGATGAATCGATTCCAAGAACAATGCACTTCCCAACAATAGGTTCATACCATTTAGAGAAAAGTCATGGAAGTGACTCAGAGGCTTGCCAACTGTTTGCAAAAATCGAAGGCTAAGGAGCATAACTAGAGTAAGTCATTGCTACAACTGAACAATGCTTAGAGGGACTTGTCAACAAAGCAGTCATCCAAAAGTTCATTGAAAAGGAGGTTGTCTCACAACAATAGGTCGAAGCAACTCGAGACAAGCTCGAGGATTTTCAAGTAGAGTTACCCAGAGCAAAGTGAATCGGTATGAGTCACAGGTGAGTTTTGGGGGCCTGTTGGCCCTTGACCATGTTTTGAGGATCCTTGCTCATTTTGGACCATTTTGGGACTTTGATAGGCTGTCGAAGGCGAAGCACAAGTTGAAGCAGAGATCGCGGGATCTCGACCCCTTTTTAGGGAATTTTTGGTTTTTGGGATTATGTAATGGGTATGGGAATGTTAGCCCATGGGTTTACCCATGCTTAGGCCTATTTTGTAATGTATAAATAGAATTCTAGGCAAAGTAAGAAGTAGTGAGTAGTGACTAGTAGAGACTAGTCATTTGCAAGTGTTCTATGTGCTAAGTGCTAAGTGGTAATATTTTTGTGAATAATGTGTGAGGCTTGTAGAGCTAAGTGAAAGTGATTGTAAGAGGCTGTGGAAGAATTTGTGCTATAACTCAAGGAAGGAGGATCTAGCGAGGTGCGCAGATCTCCTGTCCTCCACAGATTTGATTCTGAAGCTTTGTGCATGTAAGAAGATCGACCAAAGCTAATAAAGAAGACAAAGATTTGGTATCTGTAGCCCCAGGGAGGGGGTGAACCACGTATATCTTGTTTTTTTGTTCTTTGTGAGATGTATTGATGTGTTTATGTGTTGACTTGCTTAATTGATTTGATATAGATGAATGATAGATAAATATGATGTTTCTCTGCACTTAATAATGAGAGTGAATGCTAGATATGACCTATGTGAATGTGCTTGGTTCTTAAATATGCTAGATCTAATCTGTTTCATTATGCTAAGTGCTACTAGATGCTATATTTGGTTGAATACTACGCAGATATCCTGTTAGGGTTTAGTTGTGCTGTGAACTAAGGATGAATATAAACGAACTGTAATAACTAAGTTCTTTGTTAAGGTGTTACAATCACAGATCTGTGTCCCAGCTAAGGATGCAGACACTGGAGTCCTGCAACCACCCCTACCTCTACCTCAAGTGAGACTTCATCTGCTTCAGAGGTGTTTCCAAAAGGGTCGGTTGTTAGGATTTTGTTGGTGTGTTGTTGTAGCATTGAACCCTAGGTTTGCCCTTGTGCCAACATTTTCCTTTAAAAGAGAAAAAAAGAGGGTGACAACCTTAAGATCAAATTATGTAACTTTTATGAAAAATATGAGGGTACTTGGATTAAGGTGTCCATATTCATGAGGGTACTTGGATTAGTAAGGGTTGTTACATGTGTGCTACCATAACTATCTCTCGCCCCTTTTATAACCAATTTTTGGGGACTTGAAATCCCCCAAGGATTGGTTTTATAAAGGCTCCCTTTGTTCAAAGGTTTTCCTATTGAAAGATGAGATTTTATAGGGGTTTTCTCTATGGTATTGGTGTCTAGTTTACCATAGGATACTTGTTTTCTTGGATAAAACATAATATTTTACCATGGCTAACAAACCTCTTCCTTGTTCATGTAGACAACGAAGACTTTCTCTCGATGAGGAAGGTATACCATCCACTAGGAGGAGTTTATTGTCCACAACATATGACACTAACCTAGTATACTTTGATATTTTCTCACTAGATTTAGAGGGGATTGATCACATGAAGATTGAATTCGTTGATGAAATACCTACATAAATTTTAATCCTCCTTTGATTAGGCCTTTCAAACCTATACTCATTGGGGTGAATAGAAATTTTGGTGATCATTTTCCTACTTTAGCCATTCTCACATGATGTCAGGTGTGGGTGTTTCATCTAGTATGGGAGGACATGTT
>ML834756.1:26833-49337 GCA_009831015.1 Picea engelmannii
CGAGTTCTATCGAGAAGTCAATGTCTCTTCTCGGAGGTAGACCCGGTACCTCTTCCAGAAACACATCTTTGTATTCTCTCAGGATAGTGTGATCATCAGGGCTGGGTTTAGTGCCTTCGATTGTTTTTAGCACCTATATTGCATATAGGGGACATCCCTTTCTGCAATACTTTCTCATTTGCAGGGTTGATATTTGTCTCACCGAGACCAGTTTTCAGATCCCTTGGAGGGTTATCCTTTTTCCTTCTTTGCTCACACATTCTAAGGTTTTATGGTAACAGTCCAATTTGGATTTATGGGCGGCCATTTAGTCCATACCAATCAACAGGTCGTATGATCCCAGGGGTAATACATTAAGGGTTGCTTGGGTGGGGAATTCACCCAACATTAATTGGCATGCTGGTATGACCTCTACTACCTTTCTTTTGGTGCCAGTGGCTAACTGTACCAACCATGGTTTATTTTGTTTTTGTGGTTGTAGTTTACACTTATCAACAGCTCTAGGGGCTATATAACTCAAATTTGAACCAGGCTCAATCAAAACAAAAACCAGATGGTTGAAAATCATACCTTCTATTTCCACCACTGAAGCTTGGTGGTCAGCTTAGTTATTATCCAAGGTTGAATAAATCTGCGGCACACTCCTTGCCACATCATTGACTGTGGTAGCTTCCTGCATGTTATAAATTTTTTGACTATTCTGTTGTCGGTGTGGACAGTCTCTCAAGAGATGCTCTTCTCTGCAACCCCAACATTTCAGAGGTTCTTTCTTTGGGTTATTAATCTTTACTGGTATAGGTCCAGAAGTTTTATTTCCGTCCACCGAGGGAAATTTCTGCTGGAGTACACTCCGGGTTGGGAAGTTCATTCTGGGGTTCTTTTTGCAGTTTTTAAATCCTGTGGATTTTCTCCCCTTTTTCTGAAATCTTGAACCACTCTTATGTTTCTAGTCTCCACGAGACTTTGCCCGATGTCCATATTGTTCATGACAATATGTTTCCTTTTGTATAGTGTCTTCTAAGGTCTTTGGCTTGTCAAATTCAATTCGGTTCCGGTATTCCTTGGGTAGCCCACTGATGAAGCATTGTGCCTTCACTTTCTCTGCCTTGATGTAGGGTACATATCTCAGTACGTCGAGGAATTTGTTGACATATTCCTCCATAGTAAGTTGTCCTAGTTTGAGTTCATAAAACTCTTTAGCCTTCTCGTCGAAATATCTTTTCGACAAATACTTCTTCCAGAAGTACTTCTCGAACAGTTTCCAAGACAGGCCCTCCTCGCGGACCCCTTTCATGTTCTTAAGATCTTCCCACCAGATGGAAGCTTTTCCGTTTAGATTGAAAGCGGCTACTCGGGCCTTCAAATTTTCTGAAAAATCATGGACTCTGAAATATTTCTGCAGTCCAAGTAGCCAAGCCTCAGCTTCCTCTACCTTCTTTATCTCACCGTCGAAGGAGGGAGGTTTGGCCTTTCTGAATTCCTCAAATTTATGACTCTTGGAAGTCTTTTTCTTCTTTTGTTTTCTTTGAGAATAGGATCTAGTCCTGCTGCTGGAAGAGCCTTCTGAATTGCCAGCTTCCTTCTCAGTGGAATCGTCTGGCACTGGTCCTTTACCTCTGGGGTGGACCTTTCTTGACGTGCTTCTCTCAGTATGGCCACTGACATGACCATGTTTCTGCACTTCGGGTTCATGCTGCATTTGTCGTTGTAGGTCGGATAATCTCTGCAGTAACACTACATTAATTTCAGTTTGCTTTTCTTGTTCTTTCATCATCCTTTCGTTGTCGGCCTTGCAGCTTTGCAACTCAACCCTAAGACTCTTCACAGTCTCATCTAGGTCTCGAGGGGTTCCTATTGCTCTTCTTTCATCAAACTCTTCGCCTCTATTGTGGGAGCCTTCTCCCATCTCTTGGTGATTCACCATACTCTGCGTCTATAGATTCCCGCGGTTGATCGTTCGCTTGAGTGAAAAGACAAATGCTGGTTATTAGTCAAGAGTTAAATTCATTTTTATAATTTGCACATAAATTCATAATTCTTTCACATGCATACACAGTCGGGTTCTCATTTCCAAGTTTTTACTCTTGGACGAGAGGGTTAAGTTAGGGGGTTACTCCTCATAGGAGTGCTTCAAACGGAGCTTATGCGCAACTCATTCATGATCCCAATCAGGCCGAGTGTTGTAACCATGCTCTGATACCACTTTGTAACATACCCACTACCTAAAATCAAATTTTTTCGTTGATTTCTCAACAATGAGAATCCCCGAAGCTCGCAGCAGCGAAATGCCAAACCTGATCCATAGGTCCTTAATTCCCTGTCATGGCCTCTTCTTCACGCATCTGTAACATTCCCCCGATTCAGTTTCAGGAGTCGTGGTTTCATATTTCCCAATGTCCAGAGTTCCTGTCCTCTTGAATCCTCAAACTCCGACTTGCCGATGCGCTCCTTTCGGCCTTAGGTCCTCCTGGCTAAACTCTGGTCCATGTGACTGCTAATTCATAAGACCACAGCCTTATCCTTCCTTCGGGGTTTTGGGCTTCAAAATACCAAGGTGCTCCAACTCCCGTTAGCCCTCCAGGCTAGACTCCTGCCCCACATGACCCCTATCTCACAAGACCGCAGCCTTGTCTCCCATCGGGGTTTCTAACATCGCAATGTCAAAATGCATAAACATTTTGTCCTCGGAATCCCCGATATCCCGATATGATGTCAGCTTCCACTAGTCCCCTGGGCTAGACCTTTTGGTCCACACAACCTCCCTCTATATGGCCGCAGTCATACCACCTATCGGGGCTTCGGGGTTTCAAATGTTGAAATGCATTTTCCCACGGGATTGTCGATCCCTCGAATCCCGATTCTCCGCTATGCTGACAGCTAGCCCGCAATGGCACTTTCCTCCTTATCGGGGTTTCGGACTTCGCGATTCCGAATTGCATATACACCTTGTCATCGAGTTTCCCGATATCCTGATGAACCAAATGTTGATAGACGACTTCCTGTCGGAACTTTCCCCGATGGCTTCGATTGTTGTCATGCGTCCTCCTCTGATGGACTCTCTTGGTTAACTCTCGGGATTTCGCGACTTCTGATGTCCTGGACGCCTCGTCCCTAGGACCCGCAAAATGCCAAACTCTGACTCCCATCAGATCTCTGACACGCGTCCCAAGTGAATGGACTGTTCAGATCGCTCCTCGTGATTTCGCGACTTCTAATGCTCTGGAAGTCTTGTTCTCAAGACTCGCGAAATGTCGAACCCCGATGAACCTATTGAATTTTCTATCGGGACTTCCCCGATGGTATGGATCTCCGTCACGTGTCCCGGATGATGGACGACCTTGATCCAATATCATGTTTTCGGAGTTTTTGATACCCCAATGACATAAATTCTCGGTCAACTCGAAACCCCAGTAGCCGATATACCGACGGGCTCTCGATTTTCGCCACGTGTCTGCACAAACAGACGGTCTAGATCATTTCGCTGTTTCGGGACTTGAAATGCCCCGACGTTCTCAACCTCAAGAACTCCGATATCCCGAGTACCGATATCCCGATGTGTCAACCTTCTCGTCGGGATTTTACCCCTACTATTCACGAAGGTTTAACCCTCATACATCTCTTAACAAATCCAACGGTTGTCGGGTTTTTCTAGCTACGATCTAACGGCTCAGATCTGTCCCACCTCGCACATTCTTCCACTACTTCATGGATGTGGAGAGATCAACAGTCCAAATGTTCTCATGGACCTTGGGGGGGGGGTCTACGATCCTGATTTCATCGCTATTCATGAAGATAGAGAGAAAAATGGGCAAGGTATGTAACGCCCTTGTTACTCTCGTCAATCTGACGGTCATGAATGACCATGGGTCTTCCGACAGGATCTCATCCGTCTATTCGTTACTTATCCCTACGCTGCTACATTGAAATTTTAAGAGGGTCATTCCTCCTCGTACAGGGTTAGTAAGACTTGCCCATTCAAGTCATTTTTCTGGGTTCTTGGTAGACCTTCCCAAGGAGGGAATCTCTGTGAAGAGATCTATTCCGGGGCATCCCTGGAGACAGATAAGGGGAAACAACTTCCCGAGAATGGGCTAGAAGTTTGACTTGGTTCAACTTATGCGTAATTAAATTCATTTATCAATCATAAGCCAATTCATTCATTTTCTGTTATAAGGATATATCTACCCTTTCTTATCAAAACACTTCACAAACATTCTTTACTGCAGTCATTCACAATTTCACAGTTTATGAGCATATATGACAACATATAAATTTCAAGATGCAATATGTAAAACACTTATCAGAAATAACACCAGGGGTGAGTGCGACTGCTAAGAGGGGTGCTCATTTCCACCCAACCGTAGGCGTAGCGACTCCCAGTGGATTTACCACTAGCCACCCCCGAGTTGAGACCACGATGTTGTGAGACTGTGTCTCTCTGTCTACCAGTGACCAGGAGCGAAGGTTGCAATCATTCCTCTCTGCTATCACTCACTCTGCGTAATGCCAGAGTTCCCCTCGCATCTTCCCTCTCCCATCGCTTCTTCCCCATGCCTTGTCCTCTTGCGAGGTTGCGTGTGGTGTGATTACCCTCGCGTTGATCAGGCCTGACGGCTCTACGGATAGGCGGTTCACCCCCCCATCCCTCATTAATCCATCAACCTACCAGCCTGCAAGGCATTAAACTCAGGGCCAACGAGCTGCTTTTGGTTCTTCGGGCCAGTGGATTCCAAATACGGTATTAATTCTCAGTGGAAGTTAACACCACCTTTTCAGGTGCCTTCCACCGCCATCGTGGTCTCTTTTCTGCACATCCCCTCTCTGCAGTCCTGCAATAAATTCAAAATGTTATTCACATTCATTGACCTCTTCCTCAAGGTCCATTTACATCACATATTCACATTTATAAGTCTTCCATAGTTCTTGTCCTGTCTAGTTATATTTACAAGCTGGGGGAAACAGGGCATTACAATTTCCCTTTTGCAATGTAATCTGTTGAAGGCATTTTTGGCCTACAAATTCTTCACTGTAGAGCCAACGATTTTTCTTTTTTCTGGGAAGCAATAGTTGCATGTCTCCTGGCAATTTTTCCACTTGATTAAGGCCTCCATCTGAAGCTTATTAACCTATAAAAATCGCCATTTATCCTAGCAAGTGACCTTTCCTTCTTCGCTGTGAAAAACTGCGAATATTCTTCCCACGAATTACCTCACTCTGTTTTTATTACCTCTGCGAATTTGACAGTGTAGACCAGCGTTTTCATCTTGTATCGGCGTGTTTTTATCACTAATTTTATAGTGTTTATATCACTGAGTTTAAATCGATTTTATCACTGAATTCAACACATTTATCACTGAGTTTACAGCCTGTTTAACCACAAAATTTTACAGCGTTTTTATCACTGTTTGTACAATGTTTTTCCCTAGTAAATTCCTACGAAATTCATCTTACAACAAAATCCTTTCTCCATTATTTACCACGAATTTTCCATTAATGATGACTGTGTTTTGTTGTTGAATGTACCACGTCTTCATTAAATGGCAATGTGATTACAGCTACTGGCAGTTACGATTTTAAATACTGGCAATGTGAGTTTATATTCCTTTGACAATGTGAGTTTCTATTTATTTTCCCTTGAGTTAAAGCGTTACCAGAATGTTTCTTTTTATTGTTGAATGGCATGTCTGTGTACTCCTTCTTATAGAGAATATGTTTCTATTTCCTGATTTCCTGTGACAGCAAATCTGGGCTGCGTGTATCATTGTTGACTAAGATCCTCCTTTGTCTGACGGTGAGGCTGTAACTTGAGACACCGTGAAATTTTGTTTGGTTTGCAAGCGTTTTGTCTTGTTACCTAGCGATTTTTCTAGTTGTTAAAGCCTGCGATTTGCTTGAGACTTGGCATGTTACCCTCCCTAGGAATGCATTCTGTTATTGAGGGCCTGTGTGGAATGTATTTCTTATTTATTAGAATCACTTGACACTGAAATTATATTAATGACTGATGTGGCTTTATCTCCGTCTGCATTTTAATATTTTTGCCAACCAATTTATATTGATGACAGCCCTGACCTTTAGTTTTCGTTTTTAAATAAAACTCACTTTTCCAAATAGAGGTATTTATCGTTTACAACTTTAGTATTGACTAAATTTCAGACTTGCTTAATTGAATGCCTTCAGTGGTAAACTAGACTGGTACATTGATAACCAATTTATAATTTGGACTGGCTCCATTGATTTGCAATTCATGTTAAATTGATGGTACATTAAGGACTAATTGTAAATTGTTAACTTTAGCAAATGTGATAATTGCAGCCTGTACCATGATATTGATAAAGTTGGTTATGATGTTAACTGCTAATTTAGATGGTAATTGTAGTTTATGGTTTTAGTATGGATTAAATTAGATTTGTCAATTAGATGGTAATTATGGACAATGGTAATTGGACTTGCTAAATTGGCGGTATTTATAGTTAATTTGATTGTAAATTAATGACTAATTTATACTCTAGACATGCTAGTTAGATTTTAATTAATGTTAATTAGATGGTAATTTGACGAGTTATACTTGATGAATGAAAGGGGTTTGGGCGAAGTCACGTAATAGTTGCGCTTCTTCCTTTGAGCAATGTCATCGGGAGTCTTGTCGATCGATTGTGTGGTCTATGGGTGTAGCGTTCTTGTCAGTATTCGGCCCTAGCGCGTCAGAGTTATCCAAAGTCCTTGGTTCAGATAGGATGTGTCATGCCAAGGTTATAGTCACGTCTATTCCCTGGAGACGACATGGTTCCCCATGAGGGGATCATTGCACGCCCTAAGGTCTAGAGGTGAAGGATAGCTTGGTCGAGGTCTGTGCCTTCTGTGTGGCTTTTGTTAGCCGATGTGAGATGTTGTTAGTGCTTAGTTTGTTACGCCTTCATGTGTTTGGTACGTGCGCCTTGAGGTTCTAGTCTTGACCGTCAAGGTTGTTGTGTCGGGAGGGGGATGTTGTCTCTTAGCTTATAGGCATGTCTTCTTCCGTCGGGCGAGTAGTCATTCCTCCTTGTTGTCCTACGCATGTCTCGTCCAGTTTCCCCTATGTCGGTGAGTGGAGTCATAGTTGCCTGTTTGCCTGGACTGTGTGCTTGCGTTCATCGCCAATGGTGTGGTTAACTGTTGTTGTCGTCACCATCTTGCCTTTCAAAAAAAAAATTGCATTGTTCCTTCTATTGTAGTCATAACGAAGATGCGGATGTCACAGATGGTATCAGAGCGGGTTCAACCCTGTGATGGTGGACCGCTAGGCCTTCCACTGTAGTAAAACCGTGAATATTAACGGTTGCATTAATTAAAAACCTCAACACGTCCAAGTGGTGATCTCTTTTAGAGGACGCCTCAGAGGTTTGCAGCGTGGTTCCATGGAAGGAGGTGTGATGGCTCCAGAAGTTTCCGCACCCTCAGAGTCGAACCCCCAAGGGGAAGAACAAGTCCTTGGGATGGATTCACTTGTTTTAAGGGATGAAGATGGTCTGCTAAGGCCCTTCCAAGTAATGTCAGGGGCCTTGATTCACCGTCGGTACTGAGATGAGGCCAGGGAATCTATACCCCTGAGGGCCCACAGCATGCCCTAGCTAGTACCATTGGCATCCACCAAGAACTCGAGAGAGTTGAGTTCTAGTGTCCATGAGTTTCATGGACGGCATTGTCATCGAGGCACGGTTGCAGAGCAAGGCGTTGTGCTTCACGCTTCACGTTTACGAATTCCAGCATGAAGGTCCACTTGGTGGTCTTTCAAATGAAGGGGAGCGCTCATCTATGGTGGAAGACACTCCTACCAGTTTTGAATGAGTTCGACACCTTGCAAAAAGGCAGTCGCATGGTGCCCGAGTATGAGGCCCATTTGGAGTTGCTTCGGTATGTTCTGCACCTTTTGTCAAGAAACTTAAGGTCATCAATTTCATGTTGGCCTCATTATTAGAATCCAGCTTCTACTTCGGGTACCAGGATTACTGGATCTAAAAAAAGGTGTGTTGGAATGTGAGGAGCACATTACCAGCATGACTGCCCAGTGGAGAGGACCGGAGATATGGATCGGTCGGACCCACTACTGTGGGAATTTTGGGAAAGGCCCATAAGATTCATACAATGGTGAATAACCGCCAGGCGGAGAACCAATCGATTGTGCTCGAGACGCTAGGTACCATCGCTGACCAGACCCTTAGTATTTTGATAGATCCCGGTGCTACCGAGAGTTTCATTTCTGGTGCAGCGCTAAAAAGGATTAAGGTAAAGGCAGTCAAACAGGATGAGTTTAGCTTCATACAGATGGATTTTGGAGCCAAACAGAAGGTTGGAGGAAAGGTTACGGGATTCACCCTCAACCTAGGAGAGTTTTTCACCAGGGCCAACCTATACGTCACAATGTTAGGATCTTATGATATCGTGATTGGTATGGACTGGTTGGAATAGCATGAGGTGATACTCAACTGTAAGACAAAATGGTTGAGCTTGGTCGATGATGAGGGACAAAGACGTGTGATTGTAGGTCGGAACTAGGGATTTTCCCTAAGGTTCATCTCTTCCTTGTAGTTACGGAAGAGCCTATGCAAGGGATGCAATATTTACGTGATCCTTGCGTTGAATGAAAAAGGAGTAGCGAAAGGTCTAGAACACCTACCAGTGGTGAGAGAGTTTGCAGACGTCTTTCTGAAGGAGTTACCTGGGATGCCGTCGAAGAGAGAGTTGGATTTTACCATAGACCTAAAACTGGGGACTTAACCAATAGAGAGAACGCCTTACCGTATGACAACCCCAGACTTACAGGAATTGAGAATGCAGTTGAAGGAGTTGTTGGACCTGGGACTTATATGTCCCAGTGTGTCACTGTGGGGTGAGCCTGTTATTTTCATACGAAGGAAGGATGGGTCCTGGAGACTCTGCATTGATTACCGTCAATTGAACAAGGAAGCGATCAAGAATCAATATCCACTTTCAAGGATTGATGATTTGTTCGATCAAATGAAGGGTGTGATGGTATTTTCTAAGATCAATTTGCGATCAGGGTATCACCAGTTGCAGATCAAGGAGGATGATGCCCCTAAGGCCACCTTTAAGACAAGGTTTGGACATTACGAGTTTACTATTTTACCGTTTGGACTGATAAATGCCCCAGGGGTATATATGAGTTTGATGAATGGGGTGTTCCATGATTACTGGGACAAGTTCGTCCAAGTATTCATTAACAATAGTTTAATTTATTCTCGGATGACAGAGGAGCATGACGAGCACTTGCGCTTGGTACTACAGTGTCTACGAGAGAAAAAATTGTATGGGAAGTTGTCCAAATGCTCGTTTTATCAATCGAATATTCACTACTTAGTGCATGTCATCTCCGACGAAGGTATCGCCATGGATCTAACAAAGGTTGAGGCTATTATGGAATGGCCTGTGCTGATGAAGGTCCCAGAAGTGCGCAACTTCATCAGTTTAGTAGGATACTATCAATGGTTCATCGAGGGATTTTCAAAGATAGCAAATCTAATCACAGAGTTGCAGAAGAAGAACAAGAAGTTTGTTTGGACTGAGAAATGCGTGGAATCTTTTAAGAGGTTGAAGGAGTTGTTGACAACAACACCGATACTAAAGGTCCTTGACATCAACGCGGACTTCTTGGAATGCACCGATGCATCCAAGGAAGGCTTAGGTGGAGTCTTGATGCAATATGGTCGAGTGATCGCTTACATCTCGAAGAAACTGAGAAGGCATGAGGAGAACTATGTGATGCACTATTTGGAGTTATTAGCCATTGTATATGCCTTGAAAGTTTGGAGACACTGCATTGTTGGATGAAAATTTGAACTAAGAATGGACCACTGTGGACTACAACACATCTTTACGCAAAGTGACATCAACGCGCAGCAACAACGTTGGATGGAATTACTTAGCGAGTATGACTTCGAGATTACCTACATAAAAGGAACAGTGAACTGAGTGGCAGATGCACTGAATCGGAGACCACGCATATTTCGGTGTTGCCTCTTCAAACGAATCTACGTGAAAAGATTCTAACTTTACTGCGTGCCAATGGCTGGTACGAAGAGGTCAAGGATTTGATCAGAAAAAACACAATGATGGTACCAATATTTGAAGGATTTACGTTTGACGACGATGGATTATAGAGGATTAAAAATCGGATTTACATACCACCAAACGACGAGTTGAGGAGATTGATCCTAAACGGAGTTCATAGAGCAGTATACATGGCTCACCCGGGGGTCATGAAGTATAGGGCGGACCTTAAACCCTTAATCTTCTGGAAGCGATGAAGGCAAACATAGTCAACTATGTGGCCAGATGTCTAGAATGTCAGCAGGTAAAGGCTAAATATAGACATCCAAAAAGATTATTACAACCACACGTTAGTCCAAAATCAAAATGGGAGGTTATTTCGATGGATTTCATTATTGGATTGCCACTGATGGAAAGGAGACAACTCGATTTTCGTATTAGTCGACACTCTTATGAAAAGTTCTCATTTTATTACTGTGTGTATGACGTATCAGGCACCGGGCTTAGCTAGAGTTTTCATCAGTGAGATTGTGAGGTTTCATGGCGTGCCTAAGAGGATTATATTCAATCAAGGATCGATGGTTACTAGACGATTGGACTAGTTTCCAAGAGGCCTTGTGACGCCAACGCGCCCCACCCTGGCTCACGGGCACGTCCGCTCACATAGGACCTTCCTCTCTTCTCGGCCTGAAGAACTAAAATATTCTCCAAATTCCCTATCGGGAATCTTCCTACCCACAGAGTCTCTTCTTCGCGCGATCCTCTCCCTCAATCTTCTTGGAGGATCGGAACTCGCGACTTCGCGAGTTCGAAGGTTGAACACTGGGTTCACGGATCCCTGAGACCCTGATGGTCAGTCAACTCGCTGACTTTTCCCAGAGGGATTTCTCTACTCGCGCCCTCGCTACTCGCGATACGAAACTTTTGGTTCTCCAACCTCCAATACCCGAGGTACCGAAACTCCGATGCTCACGTGTGACTTGACCCGTCCACACCCGTCACTTCTCTCGGGACTTCCACGCTATCGCTACCTCGCTCCCTCATGGCTTCGCTACTCGCAAGGTTGAATAAATTCCCCGTCAAATTCCGAGGTCCGAGGTGTCGAAACTCGCGACCTCGCTTCCTCATGACTTCGCGATTTTCGTGGCCAAGTCCTCGAGCCTTTTCTCGCGAGGTTCCGATGCACGAGCCCACGTGCGGATCCAACGGTCCTCCCGCAATCTGGATCCAACGGCTATCCTCTTTCTTGCACCTCGCATCCTCGTGACTTTGAATACCCAACACTGGGGTGTTCACCCTGCGAGCTCCCGAGTTCACGGGATCCTTAGATCTCCGCCACCTTTCCTCTTCCGATGGACGGTTTTCCAGCCTTCTCCCCACTTCATTCCCTCGTGCCTCGTGACTTTTGACACCAATCTTTCAGCCCTTCCACTTACGAGCTCCCGATATGTGAGGTGCCACCTGTCTACTTTCCAACTCCTGTGGACCCACGCTATCTTCGGAGTAGTCGAGATCTCGATTCTTGCGATTCTTGCGATCTCGTGACTCTCCTTACCAAAATTAGGACACTTTCCTCACGAGGTCCCGATAGGTGATCTCGTGAACAATCCAACGGCCCTGACCGACTCGGATCAATGGAGTTGTCCCTCCTGAGCTTTGAATCCTTTCCACGCCTGCGTTGCAACTACCTTGCACCCCTGGGAGATCCAACGGCTCTCGTAACTTCGTGAAATCTCTCCCAAATATTTTGTTCGTCCGTTCTCCCCTTGAGGATTCTGCGAAATAAAGAAGTGTCTCTCCACGAGACTCATTTGCTCGCTCGCCAACCTACAATGATTTCCTCCGAATTCCAACGGAAGATTCCCTGTGCTTAGCCTTTAGTGAATTCAAAGGTCCTATTCCTCCTGAGCTTTTCCACAACTTCAACAGTCTCTTAGGAAAAAGAGATCTCTGTGCACGCACTGGAAACTCTGGCCTGAAACCTTTCACGGCACAAACTCCCGGTGCTCTTCTTCAACGATATCATGAAGGTTCTATATCTCCTGAGCTTTCCCACTCTGACTCTTTCAGAGGGATTTGCACGCGCTCCTTGCGGCGGTTGTTCAACAACTCTCAAGTGTTGAATCCCTTCAACTCTGCGCAACTCCTGCAGCAGCAGTCTTTGATTCCCTTTACTCAGATTCACAACTGAGACTTCTTCTTCAACCTGCGCACTCCTTGTACGGCTTCAACAACCCACTTCCACTTGTGGGTGAATGAGAACAAAAGTTAAACTACTGAGCCTTCATCAACGCACTCCTTGCGGATGAATTCAACTGCACACCTTTGCAGGAATCTCCTGGCTCAGATAGAGAAACAATTGAACCTCATTCTCTCTCCCTTTCAGACTTCAGGTTGAAACATGAAATCATATGCACAACATATACAAAGCAAATGCATAACAGGAAAGAAAACATTCATGAGCATAACATCAGTACACAAAGGAAACAACACAAACCATGAGATTGAATCAAAGCTTCCTTCTATTAATTCAAATGCCTGTACATGGGTGTTCTTCATACAATATTCTTTGCTTGCTCTTCTCTTCTCCTGAATGCTTCCACTACGTTACAATGGTACAATGAGGGTGTCTATATCCGTTTTCCCTCTCGAACTCTAAACTATCAAATCTAGACTTAAAATCCTATCTACCAGCATTAACTAGATTAAATGCCTCCTATCTACCAAAGGACGAGAGCTTAAAGGCTAAGGTCCAATACAATATACAATGCGCCTTCATAAATGGCTTCATTAAAAGACTTGCGCTACAATCCTAAAGCACTTTCAAAAGTTTGGGTTTGTTTATCCAGCTGATCTTCGCTTGATGTGTTGGCTCGCTTGATGAGTTGGCGATGCTCCTCCATCATACTTCTCGGCTTGAAAACTTTAATGGGATCCTGTCCATGAGCTCCTGCATGGTCTGTCCATGATTTTGAATCTCTGCTTCAGTCTCCCAGCTGGCATCTTCCACTGGGTGGTTCTTCCATTTAACCAGATACTCAAAGTATTGCTTCCGCCTGGTCTTTTTGCTCACTCTCTTGTCAAGTATGCGCTCCATCTGTGGCTTCTCCGCAATCGACATCTACTTCTGCCACTGAACCTCTGGTTGTTCATCTCCTCCGGCTCCTTCTTCCTCAGCCTTATAGGGATATAAGTCTGAGACATTGAATGTCGGAGATATTCCGATCTCATCTGGCAATTCAATTTCATAAGCGTTTTCTCCCAATTTCTTTAGGACTCTACATGGCCCAATTTTCTTCATTTTTAGCTTATTGTGTGTTTCCCTTGGGAACCTTTCCTTCCTTAGATCTGCCAGAACTAGATCACCAACTTCGAACTGAATTTGTCTCCGATGCTAATCTACTCTGCGCTTATATTCCTGGTTCGATTCCAGCAATCGCTTCTTCACCCTGCTGTGAAGTTCTTCCATCGCCTCTGCAAATTCTTCAGCGCTTGCACTCTTAGTTATTATCTGTTATGAATCCCTCAGTTCATATACTCCTCTTGGATGCCTATCGTATACAATCTCAAATGGACTTTTGCCTGTGCTCCTGTTCACTGATTCGTTGTATGCAAACTCTGCCTGTGGCAACACATTGTCCCAACTGTTGTGGTATTCTGTCACCAAGCTTCTTAATAAATCTCCCAGACTTCTATTTACCACCTCTGTTTGCCCATCCATCTGAGGATGATAGGAATAACTAAACATTAAGTTAGTCCCCATCTTCTTCCAGAGTGTCCTCCAGAAATGTCCAATGAATTTTGTATCCCTATCTGATACTATGCTTCTAGGTAAACCATGAAGTCTAGCGATCTCCTTGAAGAAAAAATTGGCGATATGAGTCGCATCACTGGTCTTCTGGCATGGGATAAAATGTGCCATTTTGGAAAACCTGTGAACCACCACAAAGATTGAATCATGTCCTCTTGGCGTCCTAGGCAATCCCAATACAAAATCCATGATGATTTCATCCCACGGCCTCTCAGGTATGGGTAATGGTTGATAGAATCCCATATTCTTCTTCCTGCCTTTTGAATGCTGGCAAATTCTACATCTGTCAACAAACTTTTTGACTTCCGACCGCATCCCTGGCCAAAAGTATTCTTCTCTTAGCTTTGCAAATGTCTTGTCGTGACCAAAATTCCTTGCTAATCCACCGTTGTGTTTTTCTTTTAACAGATTCTCCCTCATGGAGCAATTTGGAATGCATAATTGATTTCCTCTTAACAACAGTCCATTTTGGATCATATAATCTATCCACGGGCTTCTGTCTCTGAGAACTGGATTCTCAGCTGCTTCATATGCCTCTGCAAAATCTGCATCACCTGCATACATGTCCCTAAGATTCTCAAAACCCAATGTTTTGACTCGAAACTCCTGCAGTAACAAACACTTCCTGCTCAAAGCATCAACCACTTTGTTAGCAGTACCTGAAATGTGTTTAATCACAAATGTAAAATTCTGCATATACTCTACCCATTTAGCATGTTTCTGATTCAACTTCTCCTGTTGAGTCACAAACTGCAATGCATGATTATCACTATACAGAACAAATTCTTTCGGGATCAAGTAATGCCTCCACTTCTTCAGCTCCTGTATGATAGCATAAAATTCTTTATCATACATGGAGTACTTTACTTTTGCCTCATCCAGCTTCTCGCTGAAATATGCAATTGGTCTGTCCTCCTGGCTCAAGACCGCTCCTATGGCAAAGCCACTTGCATCACATTTCACCTGAAATGTCTTCTGGAAATCCGGCAACACCAACACTAGTTGTTCCGTGATATTTCGCTTCAACAGATTGAAGCTCTTCTCTGCCTCTTCTGTCCAATGAAAAGATTTATGTCTTTTCTTGACAGTATCCATCATTGCTGCGCTAATTCCACTGAAATTCCTGATGAATTTTCGGTAGAAACTAGCCAGTCCATGAAAACTTCTCACCTCGAAAACGTTTATCGGTGATGGCCAATTTTTAATTACCTCCACTTTACTTGGATCCATCTTTAATTCATTTTCTGATATGACAAATCCCAAGTAAATGAGTTATGTCTTCATAAATGAAGATTTCCTCATGTTGATCAACATCTTCTCTTGTTGTAGCTTCTTCATTACTGCAGCTAAATGCTTCAGATGTTCTTCTTTTGTCTTGCTGAAAATCAATATGCCATCCAGATAAACAATGACAAACTTACCAATGAATTCCTTCAGCACTTCATTCATCAGTCTCATGAATGTACTCGGTGCATTTGTCAAGCCAAATGGCATGACTAGCCATTCATACAAACCTTCGTTGGTCTTGAAGGTTGTCTTCCACTCATCGCCTTCCCTCATGCAAATCTGATGGTATCCGCTTTTCAGATCAACCTTTGAAAAAAATTTGGCTCCACTTAAATAGTCCATCAAGTCATCCATATGTGGCAATGGAAACCTGTACCTGATGGTTATCTTGTTAATGGCTCTAGAATCTGTACACATTCTCCAGCCTCCATCTTTCTTTGGACTTAGCACCATTGGAATGACACACGGACTTAAACTTTCCCTGATCGGTCCTTTATCTAACAGTTCCTGCACCTGCCTTTTAACTTCTTCGTTCTCGTGCGGCGTCAACCTGTACGCAGCTTTATTCAGTAAACTGGCTTCTGGTATGAGGTATATGTGATGACTCACACTCCTCATTGGCGGCAACGAATGAGGTAATTCGTCCACCACTATATCAGTGAACTCTTCCAGCAGTTCGTGAATTTCTTCCGGAAAATCATCCACTCTTGTGCTGGTCAAAACAATTTTTGGTTTCCTGACCACAAAGAATTGTGGATCTTCCTTCTTCTTTACTTCTGCCAAAAGTTCCTTCCCACTTATGAGAAGTACCCTGTTGTTCACTTCCGGTTTCACCTCCTTATCTTTTATCGGAAGTAACATATGTGTTCTCCCATTCTTCTCCAAAGTATACGTATTCATATTCCCATCATGAACTACATTCCTTTCATATTGCCATCGTCTTCCTAGCAATAAATGACATACATCCATAGGAATAACATCACATAAAATCCTATCATTATATCCTCCTATCTTGATGTCAACTAAGCATTGTTTTGTGCAATTTACCTGATGTCCCTTCTGTAGCCATGAAACTTTATATGGACTCGGGTGATCAGTTGTCTCCAGCTCTAATTTCTCCACCATCTCGGTTGAAACGAGATTATCTGTGCTTCCTCTATCCACGATGACCTTTCATTTCCTGTCTTTGGTCTTGCATGTGGTTCTGAAAAGTCTTCTGCGTCTTCTGCTTCAGCATCTCGCCTCTATGCTTCGGCGATGTGAGCTTCTCCTCCATCCTTCTTCCTATCTGAACAGTCAACTACCTTGTGCCCATTCTTTCCACATGTGTAGCATGTGATGACTCCACCTCTGCCTCTTCCTCTACCTCTGGTACGAGGAAATGTGTTATTATCAGCATATCCTCCGCTCGGTTCTGTCTGTTGCCTTCGTTGTTCAACGTGTTGGCCTCGCTGTGAACTTCCACCTCTTTCTGTTCTCGTCTGAGGCTTCTTCCAGTCATCCTTAGATTTCTGGAACCTATCTTGGGCAACTGACTTCCCTTTTGGCTGGCTCCTACCTCTGCCTTGTTGTGTTGGCTTACGGCTTAGCTTTTCCTCAGCTTTCAACGCCATCTGATATGCATCCTCCACCATTCTGATGGTTGTCATACTCATCTCATCCTGGATATCGTATCTCAAGCCATTCATATACCTGGCAACTTTTTCATCATCGCTCTACCGATGACCTGCTCTGATATTTATCTTGTAAAATTCCTCAGTATACTCCTTTACTGTCATCAACTTCTGTCTCAGGTTCTGCATTCTCCTGAACAGTGTGATTTGATAATCTCTTGGGATGAACTTTGTCTTCATCTTCGCAATCATTCGATCCCAGCTTTTAATCTTTTGCTTTCCTTTGCAGCGTCTATCTGCTTGAAGCTCGTCCCACCATAATTCTGCGTGTCCCTTCAATTTTGTGACAGCATGCCTAACCTTCTTATCTTCTTCAATATCCCCATAGTCGAAGTAAGTGTCAAGAGCTCGGATCCAATCCAATAACTCTTCTGCATCCAGATTTCCTTCATAGACTGGAATATCCATCTTTGTTTTCGAACTCATCCAGGCGATAACTTTTATCAATCGCTCAATTGATGCATCTTCGGTTGCAACTACTCCTTGTTGTTTAGCTTCAAATTTGCCTTTGGAGTCACTCAGATCTCCAGCACTAGCTGTGCGCCTCTGCGCTGCTTCCATATCTTCTAATCTCGCTCGGAGATCACGTATCTTCCTTTCCATTTCTGGATTCTGGGCTTGTCTCCCCCTTCCTCTCTGGTTTCCCCTATCCTCTAGATCGGGTGATTGTCTTTCTCTCCTCGGTGGCATGGTGAAATCTTATTTTCTTCTCTGATACCACTATGTGTGTATCCGAGTGCTTTTTTCCTTCCTCGCTCCTCTTGCCTGAAATATACAGACAAGAAATCTGCTCTGATACCACTCTAACGCCAACGCGCCCCACCCTGGCTCACGGGAACGTCCACTCACACAGGCCCTTCCTCTCTTCTCGGTTCGAAGAACTCAAAGATTCTCCAAATTCCCTATCGGGAATCTTCCTACTCACAGAGTCTCTTCGTCGTGCGATCCTCTCCCTCAATCTTCTTGGAGGATCGGAACTCGCGACTTCGCGAGTTCGAAGGTTGAACACTGGGTTCACGGAACCCTGAGACCCTGATGGTCAGTCAACTCGCTGACTTTTCCCGGAGGGATTTCTCTACTCGCGCCCTCGCTACTCGCGATATGAAACTTTTGGTTCTCCAACCTCCAATACCCGAGGTACCGAAACTCCGATGCTCATGTGTGACTTGACCCGTCCACACCTGTCACTTCTCTTGGGACTTCCACGCTATCGCTACCTCGCTCCCTCGCGGCTTCGCTACTCGCGAGGTTGAATAACTTCCCCGTCAACTTCCGAGGTCCGAGGTGCCGAAACTCGCGACCTCGCTTCCTCGTGACTTCGCGATTTCCATGGCCAAGTCCTCGAGCCTTTTCTCGCGAGGTTCTGATGCACGAGCCCACGTGCGGATCCAACGGTCCTCCCACGATCTGGATCCAATGGCTATCCTCTTTCTGGCGCCTCGCGTCCTCGTGACTTTGAATACCCAACATTGGGGTGTTCACCCTGCGAGCTCCCGAGTTCGCGGGATCCTTAGATCTCCGCCACCTGTCCTCTTCCGATGGACGGTTTTCCAGCCTTCTCGCCACTTTGTGCCCTCGTGCCTCGCGACTTTTGACACCAATATTTCATCCCTTCCACTTACGAGCTCCCGAGATGCGAGGTGCCACCTGTCTACTTGCCAACTCCTATGGACCCACACTATCTTCGGAGTAGTCGAGATCTCAGTTCTCGCGATCACGCGCCTCTCCTTACCAAACTTAGGACACTTTCCTCATGAGGTCCCGATAGGCGATCTCGTGAACAATCCAACGGCCCTGACTGACTTGGATCAACGGTGTTGTCCCTCCTGAGCTTTGAGTCCTTTCCACGCCTGCGCTGCAACTACTTTACACCCCTGGGAGATCCAACGGCTCTCGAAACTTCATGAAATCTCTCCCAAAGATTTCGTCCGTCCGTTCTCCCCTTGAGGATTCTGTGAAATAAAGAAGTGTCTCTCCACGAGACTCGTTTGCTCGCTCACCAACCTGCAACACTTTCCTTTGAATTCCAATGGAAGATTCCCTGCGCTTAGCCTTCAGTGAATTCAAAGGTCCTATTCCTCCTGAAATTTTCCACAACTTCAACAGTCTCTTAGGAAAAAGAGATCTTTGTGCACGCACTGGAAACTCTGGCCTGAAACCTTTCACGGCACAAACTCCCGGTGCTCTTCTTAAACGATATCATGAAGGTTCTATACCTCCTGAGCTTTCCCACTCTGACTCTTTCAGAGGGATTTGCATGCGCTCCTCGCGGCGGTCGTTCAACAACTCTCAAGTGTTGAATCCCTTCGACTCTGCGCAACTCCTGCAGCAACAGTCTTTGATTCCCTTTACTCATATTCACAACTGAGACTTCTTCTTCAGCCTGCACACTCCTTTCACGGCTTCAACAACCCACTTCCACTTCTGGGCGAATGAGAACAAAAGTTAAACTACTGAGCCTTCATCAACGCACTCCTTGCGGATGAATTCAACTGCACACCTTTGCAGGAATCTCCTAGCTCAGATAGAGAAACAATTGAACCTCATTCTCTCTCCCTTTCAGACTTCAGGTTGAAACATGAAATCATATGCACAGCATATACAAAGCAAATGCATAACAGAAAAGCAAACATTCATGAGCATAACATCAGTACACAGAGGAAACAACACAAACCATGAGCTTGAATCAAAGCTTCCTTCTATTAATTCAAATGCCTGTACATGGGTGTTCTTCATACAATATTCTCTGCTTTCTCTTCTCTTCTCCTGAATGCTTCCACTACGTTACAATGGTACAATGAGGGTGTCTATATCCGTTTTCCCTCTCGAACTCTAAACTATCAAATCTAGACTTAAAATCCTATCTACCAACATTAACTAGATTAAATTCCTCCTATCTACCAAAGGACGAGAGATTAAAGGCTCAAGGTCCAATACAATATACAATGCACCTTCATAAATGGCTTCATTAAAAGACTTGCGCTACAATCCCAAAGCACTTTCAAAAGTTTGGGTTTGTTTATCCAGCTGATCTCCGCTTGATGTGTTGGCTTGCTTGATGAGTTGGCGATGCTCCTACATCACCTTGGGAACCTGACTTAACCTTAGTACTATGTATCACCCAGATACTGACAGGAAGACCGAACAAACGAACCAGACCTTGGAAGACATGTTGCGCTTGTGCATGATGGACCAACAAAAGCATTGGAAGGAATACTTGTCACTGGTAGAATTCGCTTATAACAACGGTTACCAAAGCACCACTAAGATGGCGCCTTTCAAGTTTCTTTGTGGTTGACCGTGTCGAACGCCTTTGAGTTGTGATCGGCTTGAGGACAGGGTCCTGGTGGGACCAGAAGTGATCCAAGAATTGGAAGATTAAATGCAAACTATAAGACAAAGGATCAAAGAAGCACAGGATCAACAGAAGAGTTATGTCGATGCGCATCCTGTCGACCGTAGTTACGATGTGGCGATCGATTATTTTTGCAGTGGAAACCGCATAAGAGTTTGATCAAGTTCGAGAAAAGGGGTTAAACTATCTCCTAGGTTCGTTGTAACACCCTGTTTCCCCCAGTCTGTAAAAATAACTATACTGGCCAAGAACTATGGCAGACTCAAAGATGTGAATGTGTGATTTTGAATGGACCTTAGTATAAAAGGTCGACGAATGTAAATAATGTTATGAATATATGTTGTAGGACTGTTGGGAGGGGGATGTGCTGAAAAGAGACCACAATGGCTGATGAAAGGTGGTGGAAGGCACCTGGAATGGTGGCGTTAACTTCCACCGAAACCAATATTGTATTTGGTCTTCACTGGTCCGAAGATCAAGAGCGGCTCACTGGCCCCGAAATGAATTACTCGCCAGGTTGGTAGGTGAAGAGGCTCCTCATGAGTTAATGAGGGATGGGGGTGAAACGCCCATCTGTGGAAGCCTCAGGCCTAACCACCGCGGGGAATTTTGTGCCACATGCAACCTCGTCGAAAAAGAAAAGGCAGGAAAGAGGTGTGGAAGGGGAGCAGTGACAGAGATTGCAAGAGGGAAGAAATCAGAAGGACTCTGGAAAATACAGAGAGTTATTGATAAGCAAAGAAGAAGGAGAGTAACCTTCATTCTCGACTTTTGACGAACAGAGATTCAGTCTCACAGCATCGTGGTCTAAGCTTGGGGGTGGCTAGTGGTAAATCCATTCGGAATCGCTAAGCCTATGGTTGAGTGGAAACGAGCACCCCTCTTAGCAGTTGCATCAAACCTGGTGTTTTTCTGATAAGTGTTATATCTCGTATCTTGAAATTAGTATTCTGACATGTATGTTCATGGTTTGTGTAATTATGAATGGTTACAGTGTAAGACTGTCTATATGGTGTTTTGATCAGAAATGATGGTTGTATGCTTATATTGGAAAGACCACCTATGGATTATATATATATATATATTGACTGCATGCTTATGTTGGAAAGACCACCTATGGCTTACGTAAATTCACACACACACACACACACACACACACACACACACACACACACACATATATATATATATATATGTTTTGACCGGATTCAGTTTTCAAGCCTGTTCTCGGGAAATTTGTTCCCTTATTTGTCTCAAGTAATGCCCTGGATAGATCTCCCCACAGGGACACCCTTTTTGGAAAGTTTATCCAAGGATCTGCTGGAGGATTTTATGGTGTAAGTCTTAAAACCCTACACAAGAGAGAATGGCCCTCTTAGACTTCAACATTTCGGTATTTCGACACCTGGGGTACCTAAGTGCGAGTTACCTTGTACTCGCAAGTCCCGAAACCCCAACATGCGAAATCCCGAAATGACAGCGTATAGTTAAATCCCGATATATCAGTATTTCGGCATCCAGAATATCCAAGGGTGAGTTCCCTTGTACTCGCAAGTCCCAAAATCCCGACTTGCGAAATCCCGAAAAGATAGAGTGTGGAGAAGTTATTATATTTCGGTATTTCAGCACCCGGGGTACCTAAGAGCAGGCCCCATGTGCTCGCCAGTCTCGAAAACCCGACTCGCAAAATCCCAATGGAGGAAACCCCAAAATAGTGGAGCATGTTTAGAGTTTGGTGTTTCGGAGTTTCGGCTCCCAGGAAACTCAGGTGCGAGACCTCCTGTCGTCACACATCCCGAAATCCCGATGGAGGAAACCCTGAAATAGTGGAGCATGGTTAGGGTTTGGTGTTTCGGAGTTTCGGCTCCCGGGAAACCTAGGTGCAACAGGAAACTCTGAAATAGTGGATCATGTTTAGAGTTTGGTGTTTTGTAGTTTCGGCTCCCAGGAAACCCAGGTGCGAGACCTCCAGTCATCGCACATCCTAAAATCTTGATGGAGGAAAACCCGAAATAGTGGAGCATGGTTAGGGTTTGGTGTTTCTGAGTTTCGGCTCCCAGGAAACCCAGGTACGAGACCTCCTGTCGTCGCACATCCTGAAATCCCGATGGAGGAAACCTTGAAATAATGGAGCATGGTTAGAGTTTGTTGTTTCAGAGTTTCAGCTCCCAGGAAACACAGGTGCGAGACCCCCTGTCGTTGCACATCCCGAAATCTTGATGGAGGAAACCCCAAAATAGTGGAGCATGTTTATAGTTGGGTGTTTCAGAGTTTCGGCTCCTGGGAAACCCAGGTGCGAGACCTCCTGTCGTCGCATATCCCGAAAACACA
>ML834757.1:30133-49333 GCA_009831015.1 Picea engelmannii
CTGTCTGTATGGTTGTAGTCTTAAATACACCCAATCCCCTACTTCAAAACTTCTTTCACTACAATGTTGATCTGCTTGTTGTTTCATGCGATTTTGTGCCATGGTCGGGTTGTCCTTTAATATTTGGAGAACTTGTTGTTGATACTCAATGTGATCTTCCACTTCTTGAACCTTAGATTTTTCTTTTAAAAAAGAAGTGATGGAAGGATGGTGGTATCCATAGAGTGTCATAAATGGTGTCATTTTTGTTGCAGTATGAAAGGAAGTGTTATACCACCATTTTGCCAAGGGTAACCATTTTAACCATTGTATTTGTTTATCAGAGACAAAGCAATGAAGGTATCCTTCCATACATTTGTTCACTATATCAGTTTGTACATCAGATTGAGGATGATAGGATGAGCTATGAGCCAATTGAGTACCCAAACAAGAAAATAATTCTGTCCAAAAATGTCTAGTGAAGATGGGATATCTGTCACTTACAATAATCTTTGGGCTTCCATGTAGCTTTTGATCTCTATCCATGAATGCAATGCAATTGTACTGGCTTTGAAGGGATGAAAGAGTGCACAAAAGTCAGTCTATTAACAATCACCATGATGACACTCTTTCCTTCATGAAAACCCTATGATGAAATCAATGGAAACCTCCTCTTAGAGTTGACTTGGGATGGATAATGGTTGTAAAAGAATCGGAGTCTTAATTGTTTCCATATTATTTTGTAGGAAAACCAAACATTCTACCACAAACCATTGAACATCAGTTTTAAGGCCATCCCCAAAAAAATCCTTCTTGACCATATGGTAGATTTTCAAAAATCCCGAGTGCCCTCCTACTGGAGAGGTGTGGAATTCCAATAGTAACTTTTGTTTGAGTTGAGAGTTCTTACATAAATATAAACGATCTTTGTACCATAATGAATCATTTTTCCATGTAAATATATCTGATGTACTGGAATTCTGCTGCAACCTTTAAATGAGAGTCCACACTTTTTCGTCATTATTCCATTCATCCCTTGCTTCTATTCTCCTATCGGGTTGGATGATCGAGATAACACAGAGAAAGGCCTCAACATCTTCATCCTTTCTTGAGAGTGCATCTGCCACAACATTTTGCTTCCATTTTTTATAGACGATTTCAAAATCATAACCCAATATCTTGGTTACCCATTTTTGTTGTTCTTCTGAAGTATTTAAGACTATCATGATCTGTTTTTACCTTGAAGTGGCTACCTATTAGGTAAGGACGCCATTTCTTCAATGCATGTAGTATTTCCATCATTTCCTTATCATAAATGAGTTTGTGTAATTATTTTCTCTTAAGTGGTCGACTTTCAAAAGCTAGGGGCCTTCCTTGCATTAGGAAAACACCAATTCCATTTTCCGAGGCATCACATTCCACAATAAAGGTTTTTGTGAAGTTTGGAGTGGTCTTTGCACATCACCTCTTTAATTTGTTCAAAAGCTTTAGTTGCCTCTGGAGTCCATGAAAATTCATCCTTCTTAGTTAGTTTCGTTAAAGGCGCTGCTATGTGGAATGTGGAAGGTGCATTTGTAATGCCAAAAGGCATGACCAAAAATTCATAATGGCCTTCATGAATTCAAAATGTTGTTTTTGGGATATCTTCTTCCTTCATTCTAATATGATGATACCCTGAACGGAGATCCAACTTTGTGAAATATATTGCTCCATGTGTTTCATATAACAATTCATCAATGACGGGAATGAGAAACTTATCTTTAATAGTGATATTTTTGAGATCTCTATAATCTATACACATACGCCATGAGCCATCTTTCTTGAATACCATTACCACCGATGGAGAGTAGAACTTTGTCTAGGTCTAATAATGCGAGCCTCCAACATTTCTTCAACCATGCACTCAATTTCACTCTTCTGGGCATAAGGGTATCTGTATGGCCTGATGTTAGGAGGAACACTCCCAAGAACTAGGTGAATATCATGATCATGATTTCAAGTGGGTGGAAGACCTTTGAGAATATCTTCAAATACTTTGGAATGTTTATCTATGATCCCTTGGAGATATAGAGGAATAGATGGCTTAGATGTTTGAACATCTAGTGAGCATAGTTGTGCAATAACACCTTGATGCCCCTTTTCAATAATTTTGTCATGCCATTAGAGCTTATCACCTAACCGGGTTTTCCATACCACCTCTTAACCCAATTTCTTTTTGTTCCAATGAAAATTTCATGAAAAGTTATTGAAAATTAAAATCCCCTATTCCTAATGATTATAACCCGTTGGATTCATAGTACAACGTCAGCACCACCCATGGGTATATGAATCATTGTACTATTCATTACACATTCCCCCATAGTAAGATTGATCTTATTGCATTTTTCTGAGTAATTGATAGTTTCTCCATCTGCAATCATTACTTGAAACTCTGGCGCTAGATATACAAAGCAATTGAGAGCTTTGGCTAATTTATAGTGAATGAAATTACGAGTACTTCCAGAATCAATTTGGGTTTCCAAAGGAGAACCTCATGCTGAATGTTATCCTTTAAAGTCCCTATGAATACATCAATCAAGTGATCATCTGGAATATCTGTTACCTTTATATTCAATCTTTGGAATTTCTCGATGTGCTCTGTATCTAAACCCTTTTGCTTGAGATTTATCAATTGGATAAATAAAGTATTGCTCCTTGTATCCTCATAGTGTGCTATCATTTATTCCGTGAAAATTGTGGATTTGCGAGAACAAAGCCGTTGATACCATACAAATTGATTGGGTTCTAAATATAAAGAAGCAATCCGTACCTTTTGTGTATGTGGCACATTATGTAGATCAAAGAATTGATCCATATGAAGTATCCATGTGTTTGGGTCGTTTCCATCAAACTTCCTCATATCGATGTTAGGAACGTGATTGGTCTTCAACCCAAAGTGGGAGCTTCTCCATTCTTGATTCACCTTCCTTGTGTCCTCATCATGAATTTCATGGGATATATTTTCACTTTCAGGTGTCCTTTCTATTATGAAGTTTTTCAATTCTTCTACGATCTCCCCTTTTAAATCATCCATCTTAGTATTTATTGCCTCAAACTTAGATTTCGTTGAATCCATCATCTCTTGTAGTTTATCTTTTGTTACTATATTCTTTTGTAAATAATTTATGTCCCTACTTAATTTCTTCACCTTCATCAAGATTCCATGTAGGATTGTCTGGAGGCTTATTTGGTGTAGAAGTTCCCTTTTTGGGTGGCATTTTGGTCAGGTATCACTTTTGAACCCCTATTTTGAGGTGGTTCTGCTAGACAATATTTCTTCTACTGTATCTCCAAATTTTTTACCCTTTTGGGTATGAAACTTTATTTTTTGTAGTTCTATGATATTTATTCTCTGCAATTCCACAGGTCTATCAAAATTGGATGTGTCAAATGGAATTTATGGTAACTTCTCCACAACTTGGTGATTTTTGTCCTTTCCAGGAGATCTCACTTGTATAGTGTTCCCCGCACAAAATAATTGATATAAAATTCTGAAACTCATACTAGAAATACTACAGACTGTCCACTATCTAATGAAACTAGTCTCACTAAGTTTGGATACTCTATGAAAAAGTTATGATTGTTTTACTTTGAAAATCTTCTTGAAGAACTAGTCAGATACCCTATCTTCCACAGGGTGTATATGAAAATGTAAGATGGCCCATAAGATGAAATTTTTACTACATATACCTTACTAATTTTTGTAAATATCCTCTAGATTTTAGGGTTTGAAATGTTACAGAAAAATTCCGCAATGACTCAATTTAGGATGATTCCAGAACCATATCTTGTACAGACTGTATCTCGGAAAGTTTAAGGCTTAAGGAGCTGACATTGCAACCCAAAGTACCTTGCTTTGTATACTAAATATATTCCAAGACGTTACTTCTGAAACAATGTAGAAAAAAAGTTATAGAAAAAATGACAAGGTGTCTCAGATGTAGCAACGAAACCCCAAGACCTTGAGCTCTGAAACCATATGCTAAGAACCAAATATCAATATAGCATAGAAAAACCTCAGAATAAGTACTCGACACTTTGAAAAAGAGAGAAATTTGGATAATAAGCCTCTTGGAGGGGGAAACCTCCTTGTGCCCACATAAATGTACAATTACAAGATGATTCCAAATGAAAATGTCTCCTTGGTATATATAGGAGACTAGGAGGTATAATTACAAGTAATGGAATAAAGTTGACATAAATAAAATAACATTACTAATGTAAAATGCCCAAATTAAGGGGTAATGAGCCCCTTGAGACAAGTGTTGTTTGCAACGCTTGAGTAACTTTGAATTCTTCTCCATTTAATGAGATACTCTGAAATGGATCTATTCCTCAATTGGAGAATTCTTGTGTCAGTGATGGATTCCGGATCCAGTATGATTTTTCCCTCCTCATAAAGTTCTGGAAATATAGTTTGAACTGAGATCTTGTCAACTATGACCTTCTTTAAGCATGAAACAAGGAAAAATGGGTGTACTCATGAAGATGCAGGCAACTTCAATTTGTATGCAATAGTACCAATCTTTTGTAACACCATATAAGGGCCATAGTACTTTGGTGATAATTTATTTTCTTTCTTGGCTTGTTTGAGGGACATCTATTTGTATGGTTGTAGTCTTAAAAACACCCAATCCCCTACTTCAAAACTTCTTTCACTATGATGTCGATCTTCTTCTTGTTTCATGCGATTTTCTGCCATGATCAGGTTGTCCTTTAATATTTGGAGAACTTGTTGTTGATGCTCGATGTGATCTTCCACTGCTTGAACCTTAGATTTTTCTTTTAGAGAAGAAGTGGTGGAAGGAGGGTGGTATCCATAGAGTGCCATAAATTTTGTCATTTTTGTTGCAGTATGAAAAGAAGTGTTATACCACCATTCTGCCAAGGGTAACCGTTTGAACCATTGTGTTTGTTTATCAGAGACAAAGCAACGAAGGTAGCCTTCCAGACATTTTTTCACTATCTCGATTTGTCCATCAGATTGAGGATGATAGGATGAGCTATGAGCCAATTGAGTACCCAAACAAGAAAATAATTTTGTCCAAAAATGTCTAGTGAAGATGGGATCTCTGTCACTTACAATAATCTTTGGGTTGTAATGTAGCTTTTGAACTGTACACATGAATGCAATAACAACTGTACTGTATTTGAAGGGATGAGAGAGTTCACGAAAGTGTGCGTACTTGGTTAGTCTATCAAGAATCACCATGATGACACTCTTTCCTTCAGACTTCGGTAACCCTGTGATGAAATCCATGGAAACCTCCTCCATGGTTGTAAAAGACTTGGGATGGCTAATGGTTGTAAAAGACCTAGGGTCTTAATTGTTTCCACCTTATTTTGTTTGAAAACCAAACATTCTGCCACAAACCTTTGAACATCAGTTTTAAGGCCATTCTAAAAAACTTCCTACTTGACCCTATGGTAGGTTTTCAAAAATCTTGAGTGCCCTCCTACTAGAGAGGTGTGCAATTCCAATAGTACCTTTTGTTTGATTTGGGAGTTCTTACATAAATATAAGCGATCTTTGTACCATAGTGAATCATTTTTCCATGTAAATGTATCTGTTGTATTGGAATCCTGCTGCAACCTCTGAATGAGAGTCCACACTTTTTCGTCATTCTTCCATTCATCCCTTGCTTCTATTATCCAATCGGGTTGGATGATCGAGATAGCACAGAGAAAGGCCTCAACATCTTCATCATCTCTCGAGAGTGCATCTGCCACAACATTTTTCTTCCATTTTTTATATACGATTTCAAAATCATCTATAATACAACCATTAATGATTTTCTTTAACTTTGGCTTGTCTATAACCCTGTCTAGGTTTTTATATGGATAAAACTATATTTTACTTCCATGACCTGGTATGAAAAAGAAAAATGGTCGGGGCGAGGGCAATGTTCATGGGATCGAGCTTGGGGTGACAGATCATGCTGAACCCTATTTACTATTATCAACTTGAGAAGGTTCCTCTTTTGCATTTCCTCTAGTTGGATATCTCGAGGTGGCTAACGTTTATTTACAACAACCAATTCTTTTTTTGCACCAAATATTCTGATCCACAACACAAACAGAACAATCTTTTATTCAGAAAAAAAAAAATACATGAAATATTTATCAATTTAAGATCAGCATAAAAGGGCTAGCTGTGAGAACTTACTAAACTTCACTTAACTTGACCTGGATCTCTCTTCTCACTGCTACTACCTAATTGCATACATTTGCATTACTGCTAATCCCCCAGTACTTGAGAGCTGCCAAGTCATATGCCCTTGCTGATTTTTCTTCTTTGTCATAACCTCCTAAAGTCCAGAGACAAATGAATGGCTGCCATTAAATTATAATCCAAGAAAAACCAAAAAACAACTTTGTTTTCCTGATATAGACTTTCATAAAAGGAAATGTACCAAAATAAACTGCGGGCAGAGAGTGATCAACAGGGGCTACACTTTCCTGCACCTCATTTTTTGGTTTCAACAAGGGCTACACTGATCAATGATGGTTGACTGGGAAATAATAGCCAAGCTAGTCTGAGAGCTCGGGCTCATTGAAAGTGTAAGAGACTAAAAACACACCAATCCACCACCCAGGTTCGATTTCCATGGACTAACAAACCCTGAAGAAACCTTGTGATGACTTGCATTAGATGGGTTCTGTCTCAGCCACATTTTGAGTGCCAATAAACCCACCATTCCCAAACTCGGCGGAATATGAAGGCCACAATTCACAAACATATTGTTCGTTAGAATTAGGGTCTATTTGAACCTGGAAAAGCATATGTTGGGACTTTTGGAAAAAATCAGAAAGATCACAGTGCTCCTGTCAGTCGGGCTTCACAAGAATGAGAGTCGAACCTCGGCTGGGCTTCATAAGAATGAGAGTCGAACCTCTATCTGCCTGCATTTCTTGAATTGCAAGTTCACATTTGTCTTCTCATTATTGTGCTCTCTATGAAATCCATCCTTCACATCGTACATACCATCTAGGCTGGCCTGTGAGTCCACCCCTTGTATTTCTCTCTAGGCTTCGACAATCCACCCCTTATATTTCGCTCTAGTTCGGATATCACTATATATTTGTACGATACTAATAAGACATGAAATGAGTATTTATATTAATAAATGATCAGCCTTTCATGTCGGCACGGTTCGAAACCAAAAAACCAAGTTCCTTTCAACTAGGTCTCCACCAGTTCAATCCTCCACCAAAAGCAAGCTCATAGGAAAGAGACAATGAGGTTCTCTCAACAATAGGGAAAGAGCTTGGGGGCTGAACATTGTGTTCATACTTGAGGGACAAAGGGAATGGACAAAAGGATGGAGACTCAATATGAAGTAATTTCTCCAGAGTAACTTTGCTCTCAAAGTTGAATGCTTTCTCCTCTTTTCCATAGCTCAGAATTGTGATTTTATAGTCTTCAAAATGCAGCTGAAGGGCCGATTCAGAACGTTTCCAGTATGTGGAAGGCCAAGGATCAGAGATCTCCTTTTGTGACATGGAAACCCGACTCCATTTTTTGTATTTTTTGGCACAAATCCCGATGTACACGTGTTGTAGTGGAGAAAACTGCGTATACACATGTTGTATAGCAAATAGGGCGCATATATGTGGAAAAATATGTATTTTTGGCTCTGGATTCATAAAAAAGGGATGACAAGTCTCCATAGGGAAATGGAAAAAGGCCCTTTGTGCTGGATAACAATGGTGAGGCAAATCTTACTATAACAAACCTTGCCACACACAAACAAAACTCTATAGAATAATTGAATTATTTATAACATATAGTGATTCCATTATATAGAGTTCACAAGTTATTATGAGATCTAACTTATTCCCAATATAAAAGGAGAGATTGATAGAATATCTCAACTACACACCAAACAATTTGATTGTCTGACTAGTCTAGGCCTTGTTACATGATACTATCAACTTGAGCAAGCTGTGGCATATGAGACTTGGTCACTTACATTATAGAGACCTTCCCACTCTGGGAAATATGGTGACAGGCCTTATAGAGATACATATCGATCTTGATTTCATTTGCAGAGGTTGTGTTCTTGGAAAGAATGTTAAGAGGTCCTTTTCGAGCAGTGATTGTAGATCCAAAAGAATATTGGACTTGATACATATAGATGTTTGTGGAACCATGATCATTGATTCCTTGAGTGGATACATTTACTATGTGCTCTTCATCGATGATTACTCTTGGAAGACGTGGATTTACTTCTTGAAGACCAAGGATGGATTCCTTGCGAGATTTCAAAAGTTTAGAGCTCGGGTTGAGAACCTAACTAGGAGAAAGATCGAAGTGCTGAGATCAGATAATGGAGGAAAGTACACCTCCAGGTATTTCAATGATTTTTGTATTGAGACAATGATCAAGAGGGAGTACACCATCCCTTATAACCCTCAACATAAGGGGGTTACAAAGAAGAAGAAAAAATCCATTATTGAGGCAACCAAAGAGATGATACATGATCATAATCTATCTATGATTTTGTGGGCAAAGGAATCCATGAAAATGATGTACGTTTAGAACAAGAGTCCTCATAAGATTCTAAAGAACATGACTCCCCAAGAAGATATCACTGTAGTGAAGCTTGAGATTGGACACTTCAGGATATTTGGGTGTCCAGTATACATTCATGTATCTAGGGAAAAGAGAACTAAGCTAGACCCTTCAGGAAAAAAAGGTACATTTCTGGGGTACAATGAATCTTTGAAGGCATACCGCATATACATCCCTGGTCAGAGACAAATCAAGGTTAGTAGAGGTGTCACCTTTGAGGAAGAGATAACCTTCAAACTATCCATAGAATCTCATATAGAGATTGATAACGAGAAGAAAGAAGAGCCAATACCTTCTCCCCCTTCAACATTTTAGAGGGAGTCAGTTACTGATCTAATTGATCCCTTAGCTCTAGTTGATTTTCCCATAGACATTGCAGTAGGCTAGAAGAGGCTTGCATGGGCTCGACAGACTCT
Source organism: Picea engelmannii (assembly GCA_009831015.1). NCBI lineage: Eukaryota > Viridiplantae > Streptophyta > Pinopsida > Pinales > Pinaceae > Picea > Picea engelmannii. The sequence continues at coordinate 39,143 of ML834757.1, forward strand.
GCAGGAGGCAGAAGGACATGCAACTCCCTATGGTACATTCTGAGAGAGAAAGAGACCACATAAATTTTCGAGCTATGTTTCAGCTATGAGCCACATCATTGATATTGAGCCTTCTTATCATGGGCAAGCAATAGGCCAACATGTTTGGAAAGATTCCATGACTGAAGAGTATTAGTCCATCATGAAGAATGATGTGTGGGATATTGTTCCGAGACCGAAAGGGAAGTCTGTAGTGACTTCCAAGTGGATCTATAAGATCAAACATGTAGCTGATGGAAGTGTCAAGAAGTACAAATCGATATTTGTGGCCAAAGGATTCTCTCAAGTGGAGGGAATAGATTATGAGGAGACATTTTGTCATGTTGCTCGATACACTTCCATCCGTATGATTATTTCCCTTGCCACATCCATGGGTTGGAGACTACATCAGATGGATGTGAAGACAACCTTTCTCAATGGAGAAATTGAGGAAGCAGTTTACATCGAGCATCCAGATCAATTCGTGACATATGAAAAGGAGTCTCATGTGTGTAGGTTGAAGGAAGCCCTGTATGGACTAAAGAAGGCACCTTGTGCATGGTATGAAAATATTGATGGATACTTTATGAGTTTTTGATTCAAAAAAAGTGTTGCTGGTCACAACCTATACTACAACATTGTTGGTGACAAGTGCCTGATTTTGGTCCTATATGTTGATGAATTAGTCCTCACCAGTTCAGAAAGTATTATTGTTGGATGAAAGAATGCATTGGCTTCTGAATTCTAGATGAAATACCTTGGTATGATGCACTACTTATCATCATTATCACATAGGAAGTAACCAAATGCCAAACCAATATGATTTCTATATGCCCAACTGGGCGAGTCCGTATCCAAAGTAGTCGACCATACATTCAATCCACAATAACAAAAAACAACTTGACATGCCCAACAATCCTCCTATGAAACCCCAGACTGGACGGTTAAGGGTTTGCTCGGTACCCATCCCAGGAGGAACAAAGCTAACTTCTCATAATAGTGAAAACTTTGAGGCCAAAGCTGTACACCCAAAGAAGGACAATGATTCTTGTAGTGACCACATTTTCAACAGTTGAATCATTGTATTTCTAACATATCTTTCTCTTGATTTGGATTCTTCCTTGAGCCAAACTTCCTTTTGTTTATGAAATTCTTAAATCTTGCTATGAATTCTTGATCATCATATTTCTTTTGAGGTTTCTTTTTTGCACTAATTCTTGATTCTTCTTGTGCACAACAAGTCTGAATTTATTCAAATGTAGGATACTCCTTCCTTGTGTTCATGCTTGCGAAAAATGCATCCCACGTCTTGGGAAGACCATCAAGTACTATGTTTACCAATTCCTTCTCTGAAATGATCTATTCAATAGCTTGTAGTTGATCTCTTAACTGAGAGATTCTCACAAAGTATGATGTTATGTTGTCATCATCATTCATCTTCATGTCACAGAGTTCATTCTTCAGACTCATTACTTATCCAATGTTTCTAACTGAGAAGATGTTTGTTAGGGAATCGTACATCTTCTTCGATGAGTCAAGATGGGAGATGTAGGGTATAAAGTGGTGTTTTATAGAATCTACTATAATACTCATGGCATTGATGTCACCATCTTTGAACTTCTCCATAAATGCAATGTCTTGTGGTTCCTTCTCTTTTCCTTTTTCATATTCTGGTTTCACGATATTTCCTTTCACGATATCCAACACTTTATTCTTAGAAAGGATGAGGTCAATCCTTGTCTTCCACGCTCTAGAGTTGGAAGCTCCATCTAAATTGTTTTTTGACTTCATAGATTAAGTGATGGTTTCCTTGACTTGGTCAACCCTATATTTGACCAAAAACTAAGTTTTGCGGTTCCTTCTCTTTTCCTTTTTCAAACTCTGGTTTCATGATATTTCCTTTCATGATATCCAACACTTTATTCTTGGAAAGGATTAGGTCAATCCTTGTCTTCCACACTCTAGAGTTAGAAGCTCCATCCAACTTGTTTTCTGACTTCATAGATTAAGTCATGGTTTCCTTGACTTGGTCAACTTTAGATTTGACCAAAAACTCAAACTTGATGTTTTAGCTTGCTGAGAGTACCAGGAGGTGTGCTAGGCTAGGGCGCACTGGTTTTTCTAGAAATCAAGTCAATCCCTTCACTTAAGGCTCCTCAATGAGAGGGTTAGGGTTTCTGCAACTGCACCTCCTGGTAACCCTAACGAGAGTGCTTTGGTGACTGTTTCTGCTAGAAACCCTAGCGACAGTTCTTCAATGAGCTTAGTATACTTATGGCTATGCTCCCTTTGAGTGGTTAGACTTAATGAAGGAGGTGTGGTACCATAACCTGTTAGAATATAATGGATGTGCTCATTTTACCATCAACAATATCACTATTGTCACCCAACCATAGGCCAAAGCCACCCTCTGAGCACCTTAAACTTGACAGAGAATCACTCTGGAAGAAAAACCTAGGCTAGATAGCCAAACAAAGGGTAGCACACCAAACAAGAGATGATCAAATAGTCCAAACCATAACCAAGAGATAGTCCAAGCCAAAGTGAAATCTACTAGCTGTAGCAACTGCAACGACAACTCTGATCCAAACTTTCACGAAATATGGGCAACTGTAGTGTGCACAAGTGCTGCTCTGCAATTCTGAGAATGGTTGCCAGAATGAAGACTAGCCTCCTGTATTTATACTAATTCTGTCTAACAGCCTGGGCCGACTTCTCATTCTGGGTGTCTATTTACTTAGTATATAGTATTTCTTTTGGCTGACTTCTTCTCTTGTAGGCTAATAACCTAATACCAATTATCCTCTTGAGTCGACTTGTCTTCTAGAGTTATTAGCCAACTCATTAGCGCTTCTTCTTGCTTCTTGGAATATTCTTTTTTCGTCAGGTTTACATGTGGAGGTAAAAATCTCCTGTAACTACCATAATATTAACACTCCCTCCTAGCTAGGGAGGTATTACAAGTAACGGTCTTGAGCAAAAACATACCATGCACTCGGTAGCATCAACATAATTGTATAGACTATCTCATGACTAGATCATGAGTACCATCATCACCATCAGTGTCATTAGTTGCATCATCTCTTGAAACCATACTATATCTGAGTAATTAGACATGATGTTGGATAAGTCACTCACACCACAGAGTGACACAAGAGCCATTCATCTAATCTGGACACATGTCCTAGAAAAATGAATGTCCTGAACCATTTTTCGTCTGGGAAATCTCTGTCCGTTGATCATTCATCTAGCTGATAATCATTTTCAACACTGTTGATATTCTTCAAGGCAATCAAAACAATATCATTCAATAGAACACAACTGTGTCTATCCATAGTAGTACACAACTATAATACAGTGGTAAACTACCACACCAAGTAGCACATAGGTAATTGATCAATGACGTATAGTCACAAACAGTGGAACACATCCACCACAGTAGTATACAACTATTGTCTAGAGACATACACTCTTCATAACAATCATCTGCTATCAACCTACATAGAAATAATGTTATGATATAAACTGAATCATCTGGACCATTCTTTCACTCACATCTATGAGATCTTGGAAGAACATAATCCCTCAAAAGGTAAAACATCAATGATGAGCTATATGGACTATTCTTCTCAAGCAAGGAAGAATAACTGTCTTGATTTCTAAGCCTGGACCATTCCCTGCCCTGGGCCATTCCTCTAACACTAGACAAAGTGTAACCTGGAGAGAATGAGTCTGTCCTAAGGAATGTCTGTCCCTGATTGCTGAACCTGGACCATTCCCCACCCTTGGTCATTCCTCCAACAATAAAAAAAGTGCAACCTGGAGAGAATTAATCTTCCCTAAGGAATGACTATCCGAACCATTTCCTAAGGAAATGACTGTCCTGCACAAACCTCCAAAACGGACCATTCCCCATGTTAACCACAATGGGAAATCGTTGTATGGCAAGGTGAGCCAGTCTTCTTGAGTAACCCTGAAGAAGAGAGACTGCCCTAGACCATTCCCCATGTTAACCACAATGGGAAATCATTGTCTATGGTACATCAACAATCCATCGAACCATTTTCATTACGAAAATGACCGTTTGATCTAGACCATTTTTCAAACTGGAAAATGCCTGTTTGCCAGAAATCTCAAACCATTTCCGAATCTGGAAAGAAACTACTCATCCTGGACCATTTTGCGAACTGAAAAATGGTTGTCCATCAATCAATAACACATCAGTGCTCCCTCTTAACTTGGGAGTCATCTCTTCCTTTTTCAATACGGAAGTTGTCTCCACGAGCTCTAGCTTGAGTATGCAAACTCTTTCATCTTGGACATAAGCTTTACCAAAACGTCTTCTTATCTACTCATCTGTGGAGATATATATTGGAGAACCACTTTCTCCTTTCTAGACTTCATCACAGAGAATGTATTTCTTGTTCTGAAATGCACTTCGGTCTAGAACACTGGTTTTCTCTGAAGGCTTCATATAGCTCTGATCAATAAAGTATATCATTGTTGGATTCCTTCTAGCTCACAACATCATGGCAAGGGTCAAACTGGAACATATCCATGTGGCACTTCTTCTCTCATCATGAGATCTTTTTCATGGATCCCATCATCCTGATCTTCTGTTCTAGAAAGTCTTCACCATGCTTTTGCTGTACATTGGAGGTTCTCCACCAAGTTGTCTTCTTCCATCTGTATACAAGGGTCTCTTTTTGGTATGCCTCAAAGCCTTATGGTTTCTCTTCATACTCTCTTTGTTCAATTTCTCTGGGGAGCAACCTTTGCATTCATATGATGTAGAACTCCAACCCATGGATATTACAGATGATATAATGACTCATGTAGAGGTATGTCTCGTTTACTGGAACAAGTAATCATCATACTCTTCTCCCTCCATCTAAGAGAACCTCTAGTTCTAGATCTCAGAATGCTTTCATTCATAAGTCTTCCATACACTGTTCTTCATCACAACTTTCAGTTCTTTTGCTTGATTTTTTTTAGTGAGGTCATATCAGGCTGGTAATCTTGTGATTCTTGATACAATGACTGGCTCTTCTGGATTTTCTTTCTTTCTTGGAATCAACATGTTTTTCCTCATGTTTCTCTTTAGCTCTTGTGTCCATGAAGTTTCTTATAGATTCCATACCCTAGAGATTCCACTTCTTTCTTTCATCATAGGATCATGGATGTGGATGGACAACCAGGGAGACTTTAAGGCTCCTCTTCGAAGAAGACTTCTTCTAAGGTCGAACTGAACATGTACTGCCTTTCATGGGTGCTACCATGGATATATACTTCATTATCTTAAATGGATCATAGGATTAACTCCCTGCTAATCCCTACTTCATGTATGAGTGCATGTTTTTTTCTTGGAAATATATAATCGACTCCCTCCATAATTCACACTTTCGTCTGCCTCCTTATTTCCTTCTACAAGGTGTCATAAGTCTTTCTCCAATTTCTTCTTGATTGTTGACTTCTTCCCATCTTTTACTTCTTCTCTCTTACTTCAAGATTGATTCTTATTTCGGCTTATCTGGCTGACTTCTTCTCTTATAGGCTAATAACCTAATACCAATTATCCTCTTGAGCCAACTTGTCTTTTAGGGTTATTATCACACTCATTAAGGTTTCTTATTTCTTCTCAGAATATTCTTTTCTCGTCAGTTTTACACATGGAGGTAAATACCTCCCACAACTATCATAATATTAACAATCCCTCCTAGCTAGGGAGGTATCAGAGGTAATGGTATTGAGCATCAATATAGTTGTATAGACTATCTCATGACTAGATTATGAGCACCTTCATCACCATCAGTGTCATCAGTTGCATCATCTCTCAAAACCATACTATATCTGAGTAATTAAACATTATGCTAGATAAGTCACTGACACCACAGAGTGATAGAAGAGCCATTCTTCTAATATGGACATATGTCCTAGAAAAATAAATTTCCTGAACCATTTTCCGTCTGGGAAATCTCTATCCATTGATCACTATTGATAGTTTTCAAGGCAATCAAAACAATATCATTCAATAGAACACAACTGTGTCTATCCATAGTAGTACACAACTACAATCCAGTGGTACACTACCACACTAAGTAGTACATAGGTACTTGATCAATGACGTATAGTCACAAACAGTGGAACACATCCACCAAAGTAGTATACATCTATTGTCTAGAGACATACGACCATCATAACAATCATAACAATCAAATGATATCAACCTGCATAAAAACAATGTTATGATATAAACTGAATCATCTGGACCATTCTTCCACTCACATTTGTGATATGTCAGAAGAGCATCTTCCCTCAAAAGGTAAAACATCAATGATGAGATATCTGGACTATTCTTCTCAAGCAAGGAATAATAATTGGCCTAATTTTTTAGCCTGGACCATTCCCCACCCTGGGCCATTCCTCCGATACTGGACAAAGTGTAACCTGGAGAGAATGAGTCTGTCCTAAGGAATCTCTGTCCTTGATTGTTGAACCTGGACCATTCCCCACCCTGGGCCATTCCTATGGCACTAAATAAAGTGCAACTTGGGGAGAATTCATCTTCCTTAAGGAGTGATTGTCCAAAACATTTCCTAAGGAAATGACTGTCCTACACCAACCTCTAAAATAGACCATTCCCCATGTTAACCACAATGGGAAATCGTTGTCTGGCGAGGCAGGCGAGTCTTCTTAAGTAACCCTCAAGAAGAGAGACTACCCTAGACCATTCCCCATGTTAACCACAATGGTAAATCGTTGTCTATGGTACACCAACAATCCATTGAACCATTTTCATTACGAAAATGACCCTTCAATCTGGACCATTTTCCGAACTAGAAAATGCCTGTCTGTCATAAATCTCAAACCACTTTCATCTTGGACCATTTTTCGAACTGAAAAATGACTGTCCATCAATCAATAACACATTAGTGCTCCCTCCCAACCTGGGAGTCATCTATTCCTTTTTCAATAAGGAAGTTGTCTCCATGAGCTCCAGCTTGAGTACGCAAACTCTTTCATCTTGGACAGAAGCTTTACCAAAATGTCTTCTTATCTGCTCATCTATGGAGATATATATTGGAGAACTACTTTCTCCTTTCTAGACTTCATCACAAAGAATGTAATGCTTGATCTCAAATGCACTTCGGTCTGGAACATTGGTTTTTTCTGAAGTCTTCATATAGCTCTGATCAATAAAGTATATCATTGTTGGATTCCTACTAGCTCACAACATCATGGCAAGGGTCAAACTGTAACATATCCATGTGGCACTTCTTTTGTCATCATGAGATCTTTGTCATGGATTGGAAATTCATCATCCTGATCTTATGAGTAATCATTCTGATTTAATATCTCTATTATAGAAAGTCTTCACCACGTTTCTGTTGTGCATTGGAGGTTATCCACCAAGTTGTCTTCTTCCATTCCCATGCAAGGGTCTCTTTCTGGTATGCCTCAAAGCCTTGAGGTTTCTCTTCATACACTCTTTGTTCAATTGCTCCAGAGAACAGTCTTTGCATTCATCTAATGTAGAAATCCAACCCCTGGATATTGTGGATGATATAAAGACTCATGTAGAAGTATGTCTCGTTTACTGGAACGAGTAGTCATCATAGTCTTGTCCCTCCATCTAGGAGAACCTCTAGTTCTAGATCTCACAACATTTTCATTCATAAGTCATCCATACACTGTTCTTCATCACAACTTTCAATTCCTTTGCTTGATTGCTTTTAGTGAGTTCATATTAGGTTGGAATCTTCATGTTCTTCCTCATGTTTCTCTTTAGCTCTTGGTTCTATGGAGTTTCTTATAGATTCCATTCCCTAGAGATTCCACTTCTTTATTTCATCATAGGATCATGGATGTGGATGGACAACCAGGGATACTTTAAGGCTTCTCTTAGAAGAATACTTATTCTAAGGTTGAACTGAACATGTACTGCCTTTCATGGCCGCTACCATGGATATATACTTCATTATCTTCAATGGATCATAGGATTAACTCCTTCATAATCCTTTCTTCATGTATGAGTGCATGTTTTTCTTTTGGAAATATATAATTGGATCCCTCCATAATCCACGCTTCCGTTTGCATCCTTATTTCCTTCTGCAAGGGGTCATAAGTCTTTCTCCAATTTCTTGTTGATTGCTGACTTCTTCCTGTCTTTTACTTCTTCTATTTTACTTCAAGATTGATTCTGATTTTGGCTTATCTTGCAACTGTTACTTATGTAATAACTTCCACATTAATTGCTTGATGTACTTCATCCTTTCATTTGTATTGTCTGACTTGTAGTCATAATGATAACAATCCTTTTTGTTTCTTCCATAGGTATAGTTTCTCCTTGAACACATTATCTTCTAAGAAGTAGATATGCAAGATATGTACAGAAAATAGGTATAGATCATCGTATATTTTTTGAGGTTTCTCTTTTGCACTAATCCTTGAGTCTTCTTGTGCATAACGAGTACAAAGTTCTTCAAATGTAGGATACTCCTTCCTTGTGGTCATGCTTGCAGAAAATGCATCCCACGTCTTGGGAAGACCATTGAGTACTATGTTTACCAATTCCTTCTCTGAAATGATCTCTTCAATAGCTTGTAGTTGATCTCTTAATTGAGAGATTCTCATAAAGTATGATGTTATGTTGTCATCATCATTCATCTTCATGTTACAGAGCTCATTCTTCAGACTCATTACTTGTCCAATGTTTCTGACTCAGAAGAGGTTTGTTAGGGCATTGTACATCTTCTTCGATTAATCAATATGGGAGATGCAGGGTATCAAGTGGTCTTTTATAGAATCCACTATAATACTCTTGGCATTGATGTCACCATCTTTGAACTTCTCCATAACTGCAACTTTCTGTGGTTCCTTCTCTTTTTCTTTTTCAAACTCTGGTTTCATGTTCTTTCCTCTCATGATATCCAACACTTTATTCTTGGCAAGGATGAGGTCAATCCTTGTCTTCCATGCTCTAGAGTTAGAATCTCCATCTAAATTGTTTTCTGACTTCGTAGATTAATTCATCGTTACCTTGACTTGGTCAACCCTAGATTCGACCAAAAACTCAAACTTGACTGTCCACTATCCAATACAATCGGTCTCACTCAAGTTGGATACTCTAGGAAGAATTTATGATTGTTTTACCTGGAACAACTTCTTGAGACTAGTGAGATACCCTATCTTCCAAAGGATGTATATGAAAATGGAAGATGACCCAGAAGAATTTTTTACCATAGATACCTTACTATTTTTTGTAAAAATACTCTGGAGTTCAGGGTCTGAAACTTTACAGAAAAAGTTTTATAGCAAAAATTCTACAATGACTCAATTCCGGATGATTGCATAACCATATCTTGTACAAGTTGTATCTCTGCAAGTATAAGGCCTCAGGAGCTGAAATTTTAACTCAACGTACCTTGCTCAGTATACTAAATATGCTCCAAGTTGTTGCTTCCGAAATGTTCAAAAAACGTTATAGCGAAAATGTCAAGGTGTCTCAGATGTAGCAGTGAAACCCCATGACCTTCAGCTCTAAAACCATATGTTAAGAACCAAATATCAATATAGCATAGAAAAACCTCACAATAAGTACTCAACACCTTGAAAAAGAGAGAAATTCAGATAATAAGCTTCTTCGAGGGGGAAACCTCCTTATTCCCACATAAATGTACAATTACAAGATGATTCCAAATGAAAATGTCTCCTTGGTATATATAGGAGACTAGGAGGTATAATTACAACTAATGGAATAAAACCAACATAAATAAAATAACATTACTAATGTAATATGCCCCATTTAAGGGGTAATTAACCACTATTTAGGGCTTAACATGCCCCTCCCCTTGAAATAAGTGTTGTTCGCAACGCTTGAGTAACTATGGATGCTTCTGTATAAAAGACTCATCTTCCCAAGTGGAATCTTCAGTCGATGGTTTCCTCCATTTAATGAGATACTATTAAATGGATCTATTCCTCAGCTGACGAATTCTTGTGTTAGTAATGGCTTCCGGCTCCAATATGATTTTTCCTTCCTCGTCATGTTATGGGAATATAGTTTGAACTGAGATCTTGTTACCTATAACCTTCTTTAAGCATGAAACATGGAAAACTTGGTGTACTCGTGAAGATGCAGGCAACTCCAATTTGTATGCCATAGTACCAATC
>ML834758.1:22174-51921 GCA_009831015.1 Picea engelmannii
GATTTCGAAACTGCAAAAGGTTGTTTCACTTTCAACAACAGAGGCAGAGTATGTTGCTGCTACAGAGGTTAGTAAAGAGATGATTTGGTTACAAAGGTTTATGGAGGAATTGGGAAAGAAGCAGGAGAACATCAGGTTGTACTGTGATAGTCAGAGTGCCATTCACCTTGCAAAGAACTCAACCTTCCATTCGAAGACTAAGCATATACAGTTGAGGTACCACTTCATACGATCTGCCTTGGAAGATGGACAATTGAAGCTGGAAAAGATACACACTAGCCAGAATCCTGCAGACATGTTAACAAAGGGAGTAACCAGGGAGAAACTGAGTTCTTGCTCAGTTTCAGTTGGTCTTCAAGAATGAAGATAAAGATGAGAAATTTGCCAAGTCCAAGAAGGTTCAAAGTCCAGCATATACAACAGCGGTGGAGTTTTTGAGATCAGTCTCCAAGTGGGAGATTGTTGGTTGTGGAGCCTGATTATCTTCCTAATTTAGAGGTCTTTTACTTTCAGCCGTGTTTATACCCCATGAAGTATTTACACCCCAGAAGTATGTACACTCTTCCATGCGGGGGAGTGCAGAGGGGGGGTACCCCCTCTGCGGGGTTCGGGGGGGCTATCCCCCCGGTTGGGGGGTCTGGGGGCAAGCGGGCCCCCAGTGCCCCCGAAGCAAAAATTGCCTTGTAAAAGTATATTGTAATTTCATTGTAAATCTGGACCAATCATTATAAGGTCGCAGATCTAACGATAGAGATTATGTTAGGGTTTTTTTGCCCTAGAAGGCAACCCTCTTTTATGAGGGAAATGTATTGCGGTTATGTAGGTTGGCGAGTATTGTATTCTGAGAGAGGAGACTGTGAGAGAAAGAAGAGGAAGTTACAGCGGGTTTTGTTGTAGGTTGTATCCCTTCATTTTGTTGGATAATAATAAAGAAAGGACCTTGCAATTTCTCTGGTGGACGTAGCCCACACTGGGTGAACCACGTAAATCTGTGTCTCTCTTGTATTGTGTATCTTCTGTGTTTTATTTCCACATTTGTTTTATTTTATTGCTTCGTGGTCCTGTTTTTCTAACAGCTAGTACGACTTAGAGATGAAAGGTAAAAGAAGAATGGTTCTTGTATTACTTTTTTGAGTGAGTGACTTATGCGAGACACTCTATTGAGTGCGCTAAGTCTAGCACACGACTTATTCAGCATCATGCCTGATTACTCAGATGGAGTATGGCCTCAAGAGATGATGTAGACGATGATATGATTTGATGCTAAGAGACTGTTGTACAGCATAATGATAGCTTGTGTAGATATTAGTTGTTTTCAGTGGAGACTGTGTGTCTGGACAGTAGCTATGTACTATTTTGGTGGATGTGTTCCATCGGTAGTGACTATATGTCACTAGTTAGTAGTTGTGCACTACCAGGAGTGGTTGTGTACCACTGGATAGTAGTTGTGTACTACTATGGATCGACATTGTTGTGACCTATTGGATGGAATTGTAGTAACTGTGTACTAATACTAGATTTCCATGGAGATTACTAGTAGTGTTGAAGGTGTTTCCTAGGTTGGTGTGCCAACCAGTAGTGTTGGAGGTGATTTCCAGCTAGATATATAGTGATGATGATGCTCGTGACTTGATCTATGTGATCATGAGATATCATGTGTGGATATGATGATGTTATTTGTAGGATGGTTTGCAAGACTATGTGAGCCTTTCCCGTACCATGTGAAATGGATGGATGTGTTTGAGATCATTACAATTAATACCTTCCTAGATAAGAGGGAGTGTTTATATTAAGGTAGTTGCAGGAAGTATTAACCTCCATGTATAACCTTTGTCTAGAATAGAATATTTCGAAAGCAAGAGAAACCTTAAACAAAAGTGTAGAAACCCTAGAAGACAATTCATCTCAGTAAAAGAATTAATATTAAAATATTAAATCCTAAAAGGACAAGTCGGCCCAGACAAGTGACAAGAACCACTATAAATAAGAGATGATCTAGCCCATTTGTACACACTCACTTCACTTACTCTATCAGTCAAGGATAGCGCAAGTTTGGAGTTGCAACTGTAAGATAGGAAGGTGGATACTCTGGAGTGTTTCTTGGTCTCTCTCTCTCTAGCACCATCTAGCCTAAGATGTGCGCCCTACCTTCTAGTATATCTTGGCGATGTTCTTGGTGATATTTCTTAGTGGTATTCTTGGTAAGTGTAACTGCAACTGCTGCAGTTGAGTATTGTTATTTTTCTGTGGCTTTGGAACTTTTTGTTCAGTGAGCTATCTTTGGAGATAAATGTGTTGTCTTGTTTATCTGTTGTTTTTAGTGCTTCTTCCAAAATCATTCTATATGTCAAATTTTACGGTGCTCGGGGGTGGCTGTGTGCCTATGGTTGGATGACAATATTGTGATATTGTCTATGGTAAAACAAGCACATCGAATATTTTACAGGAAAACCTAGCTTGTATGCAAAAAAAAAGATATTTTTCTAGGATCTCAAATGGCCCATAGTAGCGCACTTCTAGCTTCCCAATTTTAAAGAACTTTTCTTAGCCTTCACTTCCAGAAATACATGGTCACCCACTCAAAATTCTATTTTTTCTCTACATTTATCTTCGTAACTTTTCTACCTATCCTTTGTAGCCTTTAAGTTCTAATTTATCTTTACCATATTCTCTTCCATTTCCGCAAGCAACTCCAACCCAATGACTGCTCGGTCTTCTGAGATCTCCCAACTTACTGGTGTGTTGCACTTTTTGCCATACAATTCTTCAAATGGGCTCATATTTAAATATGCATGATACCCATTATTATATGAAAACTCAACCAAATGAAAATATTATTCCCATCAAGAAGGCTTGTCCATAACATACATCCTAAGTATATCTTCAATCACCTGATTGATTATCTTGGTTCATCCATCTGAATTTGGATGATATGTTGTACTAAAATTTAAATTTGTGCCAAAACCTTTAAATAATCCTTTCTAGAGATTGGAAGTGAACTTGGGATCTTTTTTCAGAAATTATTGTTTTAGGCACACCATGTAGCCTAACAAATTCTTTCATGTAAATTTGCAATGTTGGCTTCCTTATGTGTTAGCTTCACTGGAATAAAATGTGTAGCCTTTGTGAGCTTGTCCACCACTACCATGATGGAATCATGTTGTTTCACTATTTTTAGGTAGCTTGGTAATAAAATCTATTGTGACAATCTCCCATTTCCACTCAAGAATGGGAAATGGTTGTAGAAATTTAGTTGGATGTTTATGCTCACCCTTTACCTTCTAATATTCCATGCACCTAGTGATGTAATCAGCCACATCTTTCTTCATTTTGGAACAAAAATATTGGCCTCTTATAGCTGCAATAGTTTTCTAGTACCATGGATATCTAGTATACGGTACATTATGCATTTATTTCAAAATAAACTTTCTCAAATCCTGAGAATTAGGAACATACACTTTGTTCCTATACAAGATAATCCCATCCTCTTCTAACCTATAATCTTTAATTTTATGCTATAAATTAGCTTGTTGTAAGCTTTCCTTGACTAACAAATGATGCTAGTATGATTTTACAACCTATAAAATTATATTTCTTAATCTAAAATGTGCATGTGTATGGGTGTAGCATGCATCTCATGCCCCCACTTGTTGAGTGCATCAACCACTTTGTTATCTTTTCCTTTGATATGATTTATGTCAAATTTATATTCGCTAAGAAATTCCAGCCATCTAACTTCCCTAGCATTTATTGTTGGTTGTCCAAACAAATATTTCAAACAAATATGGTCTATCTTCAACTCAAATTTTATTCCCATGAGATAATTTCTCCACATTTTCAATGCTTGAACAATAATTTCTAGCTCTAAATCATGTGTGACATAGTTCCTTTCATGCTCTTTGGGATTCATGGACTCATAGAAAATAACATGTCCAATTTGAGTAAGGAATCCACCAAGTCCTTCTTTGCATGCATTTGTGCACACCACAAAGTCTTCATTTGGGTCAACATATTTAGTATGGGTGCATGATCCAAAATGAATTCAAACCAACGAATGGGATTAAGAATCAATACCTACAAAGGAATTTGGGAATTAATGAAGTTTAGAAAACTTTGTAAAGTTATGTAAATGTGAAAGTCTAATAAGAAAAAAAATGAGAATGTGAGAGGAAAATAGAGAATAAAATGTAAATAAAAAATTGAATAGGAGAGAAGGTTGAGGAATGGGAAACAAAGGGTCGTGGCTATTGGATTTCCCCCTATCCCCTATCTCTCCATATTTCCTCCTTCACTCTCATTATCAATATTTTTGGCCAAGGAGGAAGAGGCATAGAAAGCCAAGAGAGCATTGTACCAGAGATTGTTGAGATGAATAAATTGAGCCCCATTCAAAGTTGGTTTTCATGTTTGGGTTCTAGGGTAAACATTGTGTACATTGTGATTTGATTGTGGAGTAATATTGAGTGAGAAATGTTCTTCTTCTTTGGTTTAATTCATTGTTATGTGTGGTTAATGGTGACAAATATGAATGCCCACTTCAATTTCTATTAGTTGGATTATGAAAACCATTTTCCCATGAATTCCAATAGCTCCAAAATCTTGTCCATCCATTTCATTATGGCATTGGAGATTAGGGGACATGATTATTTGGTTGTTGCAACCTTGTACGAGTTTCTAAATTGGCTTAACATAGTTGTTCGGAAAATTTATCACTCCTCTGGACTATAACTCTTCTCATTGGGTCGAGTTCCAATTGCTTGGGATGTTTTCTCATTCCTTGAGTTGACCTCTCAATCACTTGGTCTATTTTACACTTTTTAAGTCGGTTTCTCATTTCTTGGGTCGACCTCTCACTCATCTGGTCGATCTTACACTTGTTGGTCCATTGTTTTCAATGAGTCAACTTAATTTCTTGTTTGATTCGGCTAAGTTCCTTACTTCGACATTTTTTTACTCTCATAGACCATTACCACCTTCCTGGAGGCTATACGACCACCAATTTCCAATCAGGGGATGAGCCTAGGCCATACACATCCATATGAATTCCCCATAGGTTGAAACTTCATTATTGGAAAGATTTCTTTCTCTATGGGTCGTTATCCTTCATCCACGTGGTCTTATGGTGCTCGTACATTCCATACATGGTTTCAAGAGCTACCTCTTTCTCCCTGAGTATAAACTAGATTGATGGTCGTCTTTATTACCTTACTGAATTGAAATTTAATTCTCTTAGGTTGAATTCCTTCATTTGGATTGTCTTACTTTTACCTGAGTGATTAAATTAGTAGCTGGGATATCAAAGTAGTTTCTAGTCAGCTTGTCCATGTTTTTTTGCAAAAATAGGTTTTTAAATTTTTTGAAGCTGGGAGAAATTGATTTGGATGCCATGAATAAAACAGTTGGGAACCATCATTTCCGAAATATTTAATTTGGCCATACAAGAAATGGATTGAGAACATTTTGAACCAAAATAGATCTATGGATGAAGAGAATGAATTGGACTATTGACAAAATCAATGTAGAAGGTGGAGATTACATTTTCCTTGTCCTTGTTTGATAATTGACACCCATAGCATTAATGAATAACATTTTCCATCACATAGTAGAAATATGAATTGGAACTCGTGTGTTGTCAATTTCTTTGATGAGGGTTCTAATTGCAATGTGGTTGTGGTGAAATTGGTGAGGCTCCAACAGAAATTGGATACTTTAATCCATAGACCATTCTTAAAGTACTAAAGGTACAGAGGATATTTTCAAGCAAGGAAACTTTAATAATTTTACAAGCATATACGTAGGTGTTCTATGTAGAAAGGAAGTCAAAACACTAAGGCATGGATTTGTTTAACGTTTAAGGAACTGGTCTCGTTGTGATCATACAATTATTGGGTAGTTCCTTGGAATGGAATCGACTAATTGGCAGATTGCATCCATGAGAAGAGCAAAGGTTGCACTCTGAATTGGATTTAAGCATAGAAGCAAGAACTCGAGAGACCCCATTGGCATAATGGCCAAATTAAATATTACAAGCCTTAAAACCATTTGAATAATGTTGATATATATCTCTTTGTATATGAGAGAAGAACCAATATCCTTGTAAAATGAAAAGAACATAGGCCTAGTAGCCTCTGAAATACAAAGATATTGTACAGGGAAAAGGAACATACCTAGCAACCTTATTGGAGACAAATCACTTTGTACAAGACTGAGACAAAGAGAAGATGTTTTCCATATAGTATCTGTGTTGGTGAAGAGAGTAGTATATAAGTGCCTCATTTATGGATCAATGCACTTGTCAATAAATATTTCAAATGGTGAAAATTTTCCTCACATTTAGAAGTCCATTTGAATTTCACACCTTTCTTTTGAAAAAAAGTGATTGTATGTGGAATCTTTGAAAATCCTTCAATAAATCATCTTAATAAATTTCAAGTCCCATGAATGATCCGACCTTTGTAACATTCCTTGGTTCTATCCATTCTTTGATTGCATTAATCTTTTATAGGTCCATTGTTATGCCCTTCTTTGATATAATGTCGCCCAAATAGTGGATTTGCTTCTGATAAAATGAACACTTGCTCAAATTTGAATACAACTAATTCTCCCTCAATACCTGTAGCAATAATATCAAGTGTTTTTCATGCTTATCCTTTGTCTTCGAGTATGTTAGAATATCATCCAAGAAAAAATCACAAACTTACCCAAATATTCTCTGAACACTCCATTCATTAGGCACATAAAAACAACTCATGCATTTGACAACCCAAATGGCACCATTACAAACTCATAATGGCCATACCATTACTTGAATGTTGTCTTTCTAATATATTCTTCTTTGATTTTCACCTGGTGATATCCTGACCTCATGTCAATCTTGGAAAATATTCTTGCACCTTTCAGCTAATAAAAAAGATCATCAATTCTTGGTAAATGGTTTTTGTTCTTTATGGTAACCTTATTCAACTGCCTAAAATCAATACATAGCCTTAAGGTTACATCCTTCTTCTTCAAAAAGAGAACTGGGGAACCCCAAGGTGAGACACTTGGGTGTATGTACCCCTTATTCAAGAGTTCCTTAATATGAATTTGTAATTCCTTTAGCTCTAGTGTGCTCATCATGTGAGTCTTTGATCTGAAAATGATCTTTTAAATACTTTGGTTAAGTTTATGCATGGATTGATTTATCATTTAGGAATTAAGAGAAGAAGCTTAATGAAAGAATGTTGCAACCACATAAGAAGTAAAAATAGCAAACCCATAACACCAAGATTGATAACGGAGTTCAATACAAGTTTTCCTACGTCTCTGGGCCTTTGTCTCAGTGAGGAAGGCTTCTTATTAATCTTCAATGCTTTAAGAATACAAAAGAAAGGCTTACATAACAACTCATGAAACCACCTTTCAGATCTGCAACTTATGGACAGAAACAGACATCACCATTGGCTGGAACAGGAAATTCTGAAACTTTTGAGTATAAAGTTGACTATGCTTGGATCGACATCTCGGGATCTGGAGTCACTTTTTTTTCAGCTACTCGGATGCAGAAACAGAAGCCATATTCAGACTCCCCTCGAAATTCTGCAAATTTTGATTATAAACTTCGACCTTCTTTTGAACAGTCCCTCGGTACCTCCCCTATGTACGAACCCCAATGTTGCACCATGTCAGATACATACAGTTTGTACAGTCTTGATTTGGGGAAAAAAACCTCTTTTTTCTCGATTTTCGTTCCCTGCTAAATAAGCCAAACTCCTTCAAATTTAGCAATAGTTAGCCATATTTAGCAAGATATTTCCAGATTTGGAGGATCTCTGCCATATTTGGTGGGAACCACTAGATTTGGTGAAACCGCCAAATTTGGCCTTCTAGAAGGTGCCACGTGGCACCTCCTCATTGATCCATGTGTCACTTCTCCATTGGCCCAAGCCATGTCATTGTTTCACATTCATCTACCACATGTCATCTATATGGCCACGTCACTGCCCATTCAGCCGCCACATGTCATTTGTACGGTTGCCACATCATCATACGAACCTGCCACGTGTCATTCGTACGGCTGCCACATCATCGTACGACCATGCCACGTTAGCATCCTTACTGCCAATTCACCCTGCCATGTCAGCATTCATACTTCCACGTCAGCATCTATACTTCCATGTCATCATTTTTACTAGCACGTGTCGCTTCCGTATAGTTCCACGTGTCACCTCCGTATGGTGCCACGTGTCACTTTTTTATTGGGCCAAATCACCCCTAAAAAGCCGAAAATGATTGAAACGTGTCAGCTCCTGGTGTTTCCATGTGTCATGTTGATGTCAGCATGAAGTACTATTGACGTCATTCGTTGACTTTGACCTGTTGACTTTGACTTTGACTTTTTACATGTTTGACCAGAACTTTAGATCGTGATAACTTCCGCATACGGTGTACATTTTCGGAAAAAAAATATATGGTCGGAATCGACACAACAACCCCTATGCAATGGTGTTGGTTTCTTCCAATTCCAAGAACTTTAAAATTTTGGCTTTCCATATTCCATTTGGATCAGACCTCCCCACTAAGATCTTTTAGTCCTCCAAAAGGATAGTAACCAGTCATCAAGTGCGGGATAGGCCTCCCCACTTGTCCTTTGTCTTGAAACTCTGTCTTGTACACCTGTCGCATCATAATCAGTTGCATAATAACCATGAAAACTGAAAGCATATTGTTAGCCACTTGAACTCATTCACATCTTATTGAATTCACTACCATCCATGTAGAAAACATTAGCAGCGATAACATGAGAAATATGATTGAAACTAAACTCATATGTTTTACTGGATTGCACGACATTAACTTATCTTGAAGCAAAGTATGATTGAATTCCCATCCTACAACCATCTCATGTTCATGCTTAAGATCAACTACTTTACTTGGCACAATTATAGGTGTATTGCTTGCATAAGATGACTTCTTTATTTGTTCCATTGTCAGAAGAGATTGATTTGCTTTTATATGATGAGCATGTACAATATATTATATCCCTTCTTTAGTTAAGTGATATTGATTATGTTCATTGTAGAAGATCGTTTTGCGATCATATAAATAAGGGCTACCTAAGACCATTCCACATGTTTCTAGTGGCACCACATCACATGTTACTTTGTCTACATACTTAGAAGTAATTGCAAACTTTATGATGCATTGCTTTTTTATGGGAAATTTGTGATCTTTGCTTGTCCAATTTAGTGAATAGGGTTTGTGATGCATCTTAGTGTTTAATCCCAATTTCTTAACCACTTCCTATGAAATTAAGTTAAATTGAGATCCATTATCTATCAATGAGTTGATCTTAGTATGTTTCATTATGACCCTTATATGAAACACTTTACTTCTTGAATCATAATCATCACCAAGTTTACTTGTCAAACCAACTATTATAATCTTAGAATCATCACTTGAATCTGACCCCAAGTCTGTTGGTCGTGTTGATGTTGCAACTTTTTTCCTCCCTTTCCTCTCTTTGAACCACTTCGGTCACTTCTCTGGGTGTAATTGCCAGCAATTCTCCACCATGCCCTTCTTTCTTGCAATGCTTGCAGGAGAGATTCTCTTCCTTCACTGTCGTTGAATTTGCTTTATTCCCATTCCCTTTGCCTTTGCCATATTTATTTGAATATGTTTCCCTTGATACACTAGTAACTCTAGTTTTCCTTGCTTCAATATACATTGCTTGAATAGAAACCTCATCAATATTAGTAGGTCCAAACATGAATACAGTATTACAAATATAAGCAGGAAAACCTCCTATATACTTCATAAGAGGTTCTTGTGTAGTTAATGGAGCATCTAACATCAAAGCCATTTTCCAAAATTCATCTGTATATTCCTTCACCGATTGTCATTTCCTTAACTTAAGATTTTTCCATTCAATTAAAGCCTTTTCCTTATATCCCAAAGGACAGAACTGTTTTCTAAGTATGGAAATAAAATCATGCCATGATGGAAAAATATTACAAACTTGTTGAGTTCCATGTTGCATTTTACTTTGCCACCAAATGAGAGTTGTGCTTTCAAGATGAAGTGATGCCAATCTAATTTTGGTTGCCTCATCTTTTATTTGCTTCACATTACAATATACCTCTATCTGTCTAACCCAGTTATCAAGTTTCTCAGCATTAACTTCGCCATCATACATAGGAAAAACAAATTTTACATCAAGTTTAAGTAATGGCATACTAGGCTTATGTTTATAAGAATGTTTTCTTGCAGTAGAAGTTGAACTTGTACTTGAATAAGAAGAAGATGGAGGTGAAGGAGGTGAAGGAGGAATCTTAGAAGGGTCCTCTCTTTCTTCACTTTTGTCTTCCTTTGAATATTCCCCTTGAACTAGTCTCTTTTGTTCCAAGTAATCATCAAACAACACTTTTACCATCTCCGACATGGCAAAGAAAGTTCTTTGCAACTCTCTTTCATTTTGAGAAAGTCCTTCTTCTGATGTCATCTTCTCACTTTGAGATGTCCTCTCTCTTGATCCAATCTCAAGATCTCCTTCTACAATCTCCCCTTCACCACAACTTAGCTTTTACCTGGTAATCATGCAAACTCAAACAACCAACTGGTCAACATGATATGATACCACTTGATTCAAAAATGATCTTTTAAATACTTTGGTTAAGTTTATGCATGAGTTGATTTACCATTTAGGAATTAAGAGAAGAAACTTAATGAAAGAATGTTGTACCCATATAAGAAGTAAAAACAACAAACCCATAACACCAAGATTGATAACAGAGTTTGACACAAGTTTGCCTACGTCTCCAGGCCTTTGTCTTGGTGGGGAAGGCTTCTTATTAATCTTCAATGCTTTAAGAATACAAAAGAAAGGCTTACATAACAACTCATGAAACCACCTTTCATATCTGCAACTTCTGGACAGAAACAGGCATCACCATTGGCTGGAACAGGAAATTCTAAGACTTTTGAGTATAAAGTCGACTATTCTTGGATCGACATCTTGGGCTCTGCATGCACTTTTATGTTTGGATACTCGGATGCATAAACAGAAGCCATATTCGGACTCCCCTCGAAATTATGTAGCTTTTGAGTATAAAGTTGACCTACTTCTGAATAGTCCCACGGGACCTCCCCTCAGCACGAATCCCAATGCTATGCCCTATCAGATCTGTACAGTCTCGATTTTCATGCAAAAAAACTTGTTTTTCTCTATTTTTGTGCCTGACTAAATAAGCTAGACTCCACCAAATTTAGCGACAGTTAGCCAAATTTAGCGAGATTTCGCCAGATTTGGAGGATCTTCGCCAGATTTGGTGGTAACTGCCAAATTTGGCAGAACCACCAAATTTGTCCTTCCATAAGGTGCCACGTGGAGCCTCCTCATTGGGCCATGTGTCACCTCACCATTGGATCGAGCCACATCACTACTGCATAGTCATCTTCCATGTGTCATCCGTACGACCACGTCACTGCCTAGTCAGTCAACACGTGTCACCCCTCCACATCAACATCTATATTGCTACGTTAGCATATGTATTGGCATGTGTCACATCCATACAGTGCCACATGTCACCTCCATACGGTGCCACATGTCACTTTTTTATCGGGCCAAATCACCCCTAAAAAAACAAAAAATGACTGACATGTGTCAGCTCCTGATGTTTCCACGTGTCATGTTGATGTCAGCATGATGTATTGTTGATGTCATCATGACTTATTGCTAACGTCATCATGACATATTGTTGACATCATCCGTTGACTTTGACCTGTTGACTTTGACTTTGAATTTTTGCATGTTTGACCTGAAGTTCGGATCGCGATAACTTCCACATACGGTGTCCATTTTCAGAAAAAAGGTTATATGGTCAGAATCGACACGATGAGTCCTACGCAATGGCACTGGTTTCGTCTAATTCTGAGAACTTTTAAATTTTGGCCTTCCTGGATCCATTTGGATCAGCCTTGGACATTGGGGAAGCTCCAAGCATCAAGTCATTAGAGAAATAAATGTCTCTCCTAGGTGGAAAACCTAGTATCTCACCAAATAAATTTTCAAATTCTCTCAAGAATGCATATTCCTCAAGGTTTGGCACCTTACCTTTGGTTGAATCCTCCATATGAGTTGCATATATTTTGTATCCTTTCCTAAATATTTTTTCCAGTTGTAAGGATGATATTTATTTGATTGATATTGGCCTTAGAATACCTTGAATTGTTATCAATTTCCTTTCCTCTTCAAGGCCCATGAAATCCTTGTTGTAGAAATCTAGGATGGCATGATGTTTGTTCAACCAATCAAACAATCATATGAAACAAGTGGTATGATGTTCAAATATGATTTAATGATGACTCCCTTCATGTCCACTGGGAAATATCTAACAAGCTCATTGATTCTTCTTTTGGTTCCAGTGGCTAATTGGACCAACCAAGAATTTTGATGCTTGCATCTCTTTAACTTAAATATTTCTACTATATTGGGATCATTATAGATATGACTAGCTCTTGAAACAATCAATATAGCTATGGGATGATTATTAATTTTACCTTCTAATTCAATCTTGTGATATTGTTAGTATGGATTCCTATTGTCCAAGGTTGCATAGATCCTTCTCATGCTCCTACCCATGTCTTCAATTGTATCAGCTTCTTGGATGTTGTGAACAACCCTCATTCTCTCTCCCTTGTGAGGACAATCCTTGTATATGTGATCTCCTTCACAATCTCAACACTTTATGGGATGCTACCTTGGCCTTTTCCCCAAATAATATGACATATTTGGTTCACTTTGAACTTATTGTCCTAGCTTATATGATTATGAGTTTTTCTTGAAAAATTTTGGCTTGAATCCCTTCTTCCTCTACTCCATCTTTCCCTTCTTCTTATCATCCCAAGCTTTTTGAAAAGATGGATTTTTTGTGTTCTATTCATACGAAGATTTATCTTTTATTATGGCATCTTCTTAAGTCTTGGGATAACCAAATTGAATCTCATCCCTGTAGAAAGATGGAAGTCCACTTAAGAATCACTTCATTTTCACCTTTTCATCCTTCATGAAAACCACATACCTCAAAAGTTCCAAAAACGTGTTTTCATACTCTTCCATGGTCATGTTTCTAATATTGTGTTCAAAGAACTCTTGCATATCCTTGTCATAGTAATGCTTTTAAAAGTACTACTACTGAAATTGCTTCTCGAATTGCTTCCAAGATACTCTTTTCTCATCCAAATGCTCTTTTCTCATCCAAATGCTTAACCTGCTTAAACTAATCCCACCGCATGAATGTTTTCCCTTGAACATGGTAGATATAAATTATTGCTTCAAGGTTTGAGGAGTAATTATGATGATGGAAACATTTCCTCATGCCCAATAACCACGCTTCAACAACCTCACCTTTCTTGTGATCTCCATCAAATGTTGGTGGTTTGAGATTCTTGAGCTCTCCTTGCAAACATTCCAACTCAAACCTTCTCCTTTGATGCCTAACAAGAGATATATTTGGGCTACTTTCTGAATATAAAAATGCATGTGCTCTCCCAAATGAATGTCTAGGTGAATGATAATTCCTACTAGTACTTCTGGAATTCATTTATCCTCTATGATCATCCCTCATATCATGAGGCCTATGCTTTATTGCCTACCTTTTATTGGATTCCTTATTGATTTAGTTAGGATATTTAGACACTTAGGAGTTATTTAAGATCTACTTGGTCCAATGTGTCATTAGGTAAAAGTGTGTTTCTTAGTATGCATTAGTATGCATTTGTAGTTAGGAAATCCATCAGTCACGATATGTTCCTAACATAGAGTGATCTGACGGTTCATATTCTCCTCGATCTTAACAGCTACATTGATATATGGCTTAACACCTTATTGGTCCATGATCTCTATTTAAAGAGCGTGGAGGTTTATTTTCCAATGATCGATTGTGAGAAACTCTCTTGTAAAATCTCGTTGTAATCTTTTTCTTTTGCATTAATAAACTGCTCCAAGTGGCCACGTTGGTTGGGGCCATGGATGTTTCCCCATAGGGGTTTTACCATGTCAAAACATCGGTGTCTTCATCTTTGATCTGGTTGTGTGAGTGGTTACTAAAGGTGTTTTTCCTATGTTGTAATAACTATGTTTTCGAACATGGTATCAGAGCCTGTTTGAAGACCCGCTCCTGTTGTAGATCGAGATCGTGAAGCCAAGTTGCCTCATATATGGTTTCTTCCATTTACGTACATTTATGGGCTGAGAGAATTGTTCCATTGCATCTTGAGTGCTCCTTTAAGTCAGGAACGCTTTTCGTTTCACTCGAAAATGTTTTTGTTTGCCCAGGATATGGCCATTTCAGTTAGATCTGAAGGTATAAACCATGAATACGTCCTTTTAAAATATTTGTAGAGTATTATTTCGGTTTTATATTGTTTTTTTATGGGTTGCTACTCTTTTAGATCCGTGTATTCTCTTTTCCCCACACCCTGTGCAATCTCGGCAAATCAGAAACATATAGGAAAAAATGCATTTTCTGGGTAAGCTAACTAAGATCTAACCCTTGTTGTCATTGAGAAGCGAAAAAAAATTATTCTATCAAAAAAAAAAAATTGCACGCTCTCCAAGGCCATCTTCCACCACCACCACCACAACAACAACAACACCCTCAATCCTCCTTCTAAACAATACAATATGTTTTACTAGCCCACTTGGTTAAAAGTTGTCTTATTAAGTAAGAAGTCTTGAGTTCAAGTCTCTTTTTTGTTACTTTTTTTTAAAACGTTCTTGCATCCATTGTAAAGTGTAACTTCAAATATAAAAGTGAATCACTATAAGTAGCTTTAATATTTTATTTTAAAGTTATTTGTTTTGCTTGCAACTTTCTTTTATATAGTAACTTCATTGTAAAAGTCATCCCCGCTTCTTTTTATAAAAGTGGGTCACTTCATAAAACAACTTATTTGTAAAAGTGAGGTTATTTGGAGGGGTATCACCATGTGGACCAACTTCTACTTGACACATGGCTCTTTGGTTATCATTTATGTTTTTTTTTAAAGGGCATAACTTTCACATCCGAAGTTTGTTTTCAGTGCTGGTTTTTTTTTTAAACCGCCTAATTTTTTTAGATCTTCCATCCAGATCATCAGTTTCAGTTTTTAAATCCATGTTATCTTCATATTTAATATGGATTATTCCAGTGATCTTTTGCTTACCAACACCAACTACTTCCAATGGAAATCTCATATGGAGGATTTATTAAGAAGTAAAGGGATGTACCGGATTACCTTGGGAAAGGAAAAAGAACCCAATGATGATGAAAAGAAAGTTGAATGGGCTAATAGAAATGATGAAGCATGTGGATTGATCGGAATGTTCATCTCTCATGATTTAAGGTTCCACCTTCAAGAAATTTTTGACCCCAATGAAGCTTGGGAAAAACTTGAATCTGTGTTTGGTAAACACAATAGTATTTGAGCACATCAGTTAGAAAATCAGATATTGACTTTAATTCCAAATGATTTTTCTAGCATTGAAGACTATATATCTAAGTTTAAAACACTTAGAATTTTATGTGAAGAGTGTAACACAAAGTTGGAGGAAGAGCATCGCATATATATTATTCTTTCTAAGCTAGGTAGTGCATATTTTGTGTTTGTATCTACCTTTTATGCCATGAGAGAGGCTCTAGGGAAATCTTATCAAAAACACACTCTTGAGTCCTTTTGTGATGCTTTGATTATAGAGCAAGATAAGCTTGTACAACTTGGAGTGATCAACACTGCAGGTACCTCCAACAAAGCCTTAGTATCCCAATAGAAATACAAACCAAAGAATCCAAATAAGCAACATCCTGGCCACAAAAGAAAGCAAAACAAGGGTCCCAAACCCACTCAAACAGCTTAAGCTCCTAATGGTGACAAATGAGCAAAATCTAAAAATAAGAAGACTGGCATACATTGCAACTTTTGTGGGAAAGATGGTCACGATGAGTCCAAATGTTTCAAGAAGATGACAACTTTAGAAGTAGTGATGAAGAAGCGCAACATCAATATTGATTCTACTACTTCTTCTTCTTCTCATGGACATGCACTTTCTACTTCTGGATTCTCCTTCAATGCAACTTCTACGTCTTCTTCTAATGTGTGGCTTATTGACTTTGGAGCATCTTATCATATGTCTAAGGAGAAAGCCATATTTTCCACTCTAAATGAATGTAACACCAAGAAAATATTTGGTGGTGATGATAGATCTCTTAGTGTTGTAGGATCTGGAACAATTCAAGTAGATAATGGTCATTTCAATGATGTATTATGTGTTCCAAGTCTTTCATGTAACCTTCTATCAGTATATCAAATCACTCATTCATGTGAAGGTAAAACCGTAGAGTTTTCACCTCACCAAGTTGTAATCAAGGATCTCAAAGATCATCGACATGTTCTTGCAACTGGAATTGTTGATGATATTATTATGTTGTACAAGTTTGAAAATTTTGGGTCATCATCTTTTCCATCAGTTTTTTTTGCTCATAGTGATGACTTCATCAAACTTTGGCATGAGCGGTTTGGTCATCTAAACTATTGTTCATTGAAACAACTATGTAATCAATAGATGGTGATTGGTCTTCCTCTTGTTTCATGTAGAGATGGTGTTTGTGACGGTTGTGTTCTCGGAAAACATCATCGGGACAATTTTGACAAATGTGCCTCTTGGCATGCCTAGGGCCTTTGCAGCTTGTTCATAGTGACTTGTGTGGTCCACTTTCTTCTCCTTCTTTTTATAGGTGTAAGTATTTCTTAACTTTCATTTATGAATTTTCCATACGTACTTGGGTTTACTTCTTAAAACTTAAGAGCAAAGTTTTTGACAAGTTTCTTTCCTACAAGGCCCTTGTAGAAAAATAATTTGGACATCAAATTCAAATGTTAAGAATAGATAATGGAGGCGAATATGTGAAAAATAATTTTACAAGTTACTGCACTACAGAGGGCATCCAAATGCAACACATTTTTCCATATACACCAAATCAAAATGGTGTTGTTGAGAGAAAGAACCTCACATTAAAAGAAATGGTTAATTGTTGATCCAATCTAAGGGATTAACTCTAAAGTATTGGGTGGAAGCCATCAACTGTGCAAATTACATAGTAAATCGCACTCCCACAAAGGCTCTTAAAAATATAACACTAGAAGAAGCATGGACTAAAATTAAACCTAATGTAAGTCACTTCCATGTATTTGGCAATATAGCATGGGCTCACATTTGTAATCAGAAAAGGAAAGCATTACAGCCTAAAAGTGAAAAGTGTATATTTGTTGGTTATTATGAAGATGTCAAAGATTACAAACTTCTTCAACCATAGTGCAATGAAATTATTATTAGAAGAGATGTTAAATTTGGTGAAAATCTATTGGCCTACAAGCCTAATTCAATGATTGTGTCTTCTTCGGCCTGCGAGCCATCTTCGACGTTTGTGCCTTCTTTTATTTCTATTCTGGTTTCTTCTTCAGATTATGACAATGAGGATGAAAATCCACCTCTTCCTGCTTGCCTTCCTCCAGATGAGTCCATTGAACCTAAACTAGCACCAACACCACTGCTTCCTAGATGGGTCAGTTCAACACGAGAAGTAGTTGGTGATCTTGTTAGTGATCCTTCAGATCAGCATCAGACATGTTCATAGTTCCATCAAGCCTCTTCTTTTTGGCTCAATTTTCAGAGACTTGTGATATAGAGACATTTGCAGAAGCTTCAGGTCATCCAAATTGGAATACGATAATGAATGAAGAGTATCGTTCTTTAATGGAAAACGATACTTGGGATCTTATACCTCTTTCAAAAGGAAGAAAATTTGTCAGATGTAAATGGGTCTACATAAATAAGTATGCATCAGATGGAAGTGTTGAAAGAAACAAGGCTCAGTTATTTTCCAAAGGATTTTCCCAAGTTGAAGGAATTGACTATAATGAAACATTTTCCTCTGTAGCCAAAATAAATTCCATCCGCCTTGTTCTTGCCCATGCTACCTCACATAAATGGGAGGTCCATCAGTTGGATGCTAAATCCACCTTCTTGCATGGGGATTTGCAAGAACAAATCCTACATGGAACAACCTCTCGGATATGTCTAGAATGACTCTAGCCTTGTTTGTCACCTTAAGAAATCTCTTTATGGTATTAAGCAAGCTCCTTGAGCTTGGTATGCCAAAATGGACAGCTTTCTTATTGAAACTGGATTTTCTAGATGTCATTATGATCCTAATGTCTATACCAAGAAAGTAGGAATCCATCTCATAATCCTTGTTCTTTATGTTGATGACCTTGTCCTTACTGGTAGTGACTCAAAACTTTTAAACTGTGTGAAAACCATCCTTAAGAAGAAATTTGAAATGAAAAACTTAGGCTTTTTGCACTATTTCCTTGGCATCCAAGTTTTGCAAACCAATGAAGGAATTTTTATTTCCCAGTCTAAGTATGCTTGTGACCTTCTTCGTCACTTCCACATGGAAGATTGTAAGCCAACCCCTTCTCCCTTCCAGTTTGGAGTCAAGCTTGTTGCCACCTATACTTCTCCCAAAGTTGATGCCACTTTGTATCGCCAGTTAGTTGGTAGCCTCTTATACTTGACTCATACCCATCCTGATCTTTCCTTTGTTGTTGGACTTGTTGCTTGGTATATGAAAACACCCCATGAAATCCATTTGAAAGAATCTAAAAGGATACTTCGATGTGTTTGGGGTACAGTTTAGTTCGGGATACATTACAGTTCAGGGGACTCCTTTATTGGTTGGTTTCACTGATTTAGATTAGGTTGATGACCCTGATGATCGGAAGTCTACTGCAGGTTATGTTTTCAGTCTTGGTTCAGGACCTGCCACTTGGGCCTATAAGAAACAACAGGTTATTGTACTTTCTTCAGCATAAGCAGAGTGTTAAGCAATGGTAAATGCAAGTTAGGAAGCCTTGTGGCTTCGACGGATCCTTTAAGTTTTTGGGTTCCAACAACAGCATCCTACTAGCATTTGGTGCAACAATCAAAGTGCCATCAAGCTCGCCAAATACCAAGTTCAACATCAGCACAACAAACACATCGAGCTACACATGCACTTCATCAGAAATCTCATTCATGATCAAGTTATTGAAGTGCTCCTTTTCCCTACAGAAGATCAAGTTGCAGACATTTTCACGAAGTCTCTTATAGAAGCAAAGTTTTCCAAACTTAGATCTAAGTTAGGAGTTCATGAAGTTGTCATTAAGGGGGGATAGACTCTAATGCCTCCTTCCTTCTCCTATTGTGTCAATTTTGTAAATCATTAAATCTTATCCCAAGTTGTTCTTAAGGGGGGATGTTAGGATATTTAGACACTTAGGAGTTAGTTAAGATCTACTTGGTCCAATGTGTCATTAGGTAAAAGTGTGTTTCTTAGTGTGTTTCTTTAGTATGCATTAGTATGAATTTGTAGTTAGGAAATCCGATGGTCACGATATGTTCCTGACATAGAGTGATCTAACAATTCATGTTCTCCTTGATCTTAATGGCTACATTGATCTGTGTCTTAATACCCTATTGGTACATGATCTCTATTTAAAGAGCATGGAGGGTCATTTTCTGGATCGATTGTGAGAAACTCTCTTGTAAAATCTCTTTGTAATATTTTTATTTTGCATTAATAAACTACTCCAAGTGGTCTCGTTGGCTGGGGTCGTGGATGTTTCTCTGTAGGGATTTTACCAACTCAAAACATCGGTGTGTTATTCTTTGATCTGGTTGTGTGAGTGGTCACTGAAGGTGTTTCTCCTCTGTTGGAATACATGTGTTGTCGAACAGATTTGGTTTTGTAAATTGTTCAAACTATGTAACAATTGAGTGTTTATATGGTTTTACTCTTCTTGGGTTTTTATCATCCTTTCATTATTGACCCTGTAACTCTACACTTGCATCCTCAAACTCCTCATAGTCTCAACCATCAATATTGGCTCAACTCTACTTCTATGCCCATTAGATTATGTCTTTTCATTCTGTAAGTTGATATTTAGGCCTTTCACTTCTTCTTCATGGCTATAGGCTCCCTGAGCATCCTCCATATATTTGGTCCTCATACTAAACTTGCTTTGTTCTTCATGTACCCTAACACTACAAAATGTGCAAGCAACCATTGTTTTCATAATTATGCATAAAAGTAAATTTTTGGTTAATTAGGCTACAAGCCCTTCTTATTTTTAGTTTGTAAGGAACGCTATTGCACTACTCCAAATTATGATCCTTCATACATTGACTCCTTTGAATTTTCTTTCATTGACTACTTCCTCGCTCAATTCTAAGCTTTGCGATGAAAGTTATGGCTCCTTTTTTGTACTTCTCACTAGCAATATTAATCTAAAAGGCCAACTTTTGCTACCTATAGAGGAAAATCCTATAGGAACCAAAATAAATTTTGTATTAGGAATAGGTAGTACTCATGATGATGAACACATAGAAATTTTTAAATTCTCATTCTAATGCACCTGTCAAATTATACAGTAATATGGAATTGTCAACTTTGTTCTTTTGTTCTTTTGTACTTTTTCCTAGACTTGGAATTTTTAGCCAAACTGGCTATCTCCCAAATTGAGAAAAACTCGGAATTTTTCTCTAGGACAAAATTGTTTATATTACTAAGGGGATAAAAATTTAACTAGTAAAAAAAAATAGTTTGGTGATCTAGGGTCACTCTTCCTCCTCTGAAGATCCTAAAAATCCCCAAAAGTGGCCCAGAATAGTGTATTTTTCTATATTTTGGAATATCTAATCCACACCCTTGGGAATTTGGAATAAATCCTAGCTAGGCATCTTCATGCTTAGTTTAATTCCTTTATTTCCATATTTCATCTACAATAGGGTCTCTGTAATTGTACACCACCTTGTTCTTCAAAAAGTAATAATATCCATTTTCTAGAAAATGCAAGAATATATGGAAAGTGGCCCTCACTGACACTTCTATGCCCCTTTACACTACGGACATAAAAACAAAATTTCATCTAATTTGGAGTTAATATGATCTTGTTATGACCAAAATAACTTTTTGGCTCCAGATTTTTTTTTTAAACATAGGCCATCATTTGTTGACGTGGCATCATTACTGACTTGGCATGACACATGTATTTTGATGTGGCAGTCAAGTCCTACATTGCATGTCCCACATCTTCCATGTCATCCACCTGGACACCTAGGTGCCCCATCACCCTATGATTTTCTTCTTTTTACTCTTTCTTCTTTTAGTTCTCTTCTCTCTCCACTTTACTTTATCGAATTTGTGGCCCACTTGCATCTTTTTCCTTTTCCACCTGATCTGAAAATAGAAGGCTGACTTGTTATGCTATGCAAGCACCCCTACTTCATTAAAATAAACTTTACAGGACCTTGCTTCATGTGTTAAAATATGCAATATAAACTTATGTGTTAAGTTCATGCTTCTTCCTTTAAATGTTTATATGTGAGCAAATGTTCGTTTAAATGGTTATATATGTACTTGAAATAAATACACAGCAACACAACTTGCAGCAAACAAACCATCAAACTCAGAACAATCACAACATGATAAAGGAGTTCACCCCCCTTCGGGCTACATCTCCTTGAGCCTCCATCAATGGACTTGGCTCTCTGGGATTAATTAGTCAAAAGTTCTTTTACAAGCTGCTGCTCAACTCCAATGGAAAAACAGACTGTACCATTGAGATCAGAACACATAAAAACCCCAAAAATGACTAATAGAACTCTGAAAACGGATCATGGCTTATCCGGGCATGACCTCTTCTACATGTGGCCATAAGCTTCCCTGAGCTTCTATGTGGAAAAAACACCTATAAAAGTCCTCAACAGCCTCTGAAACCTGTCCCAATGTGTTCAGAGCATATCAATTAGCCAAAAATGATTATTCAATCACAGAAAATAAGCATAGGCTCACCAAACCATGTCCTCGATCAAAGAGGGCTTCAAGCTCCCTGGAGCTTGCTGAAACTTCAATGGTGAAAAACTCGCAGAAGAAGTCTTCAAATGGCCTTGAAAACAACACCAATGGATCCAACACGTCCAAGAACCCCTAGTTGGGCTTTTACAACACCTCAATCGGCCAAAAGATGAAGAAGTTAGGCCTTCTCCATTTTCCTCCTTCAACTTTGCTGGAACTGGTTCTACAAAACGCACCTCTGTGTGCATGAACCAAGAACACGCTCCAAAATGCGTGTTAAAACCTAGCCCCGTGCATAACCAAAAATCGGTCCAAACTGTAGGACGGTTAGGGCGCCTCCAGCCCCCAACCGCCTAGCTTTCGAGCATATCGAAGTCATATGACCGTGCGCAAATGTAGAAAAGGGGCTAACTTAATCGTTTTAAAAACCAATTTTTAAACCGCGCACATAAACAATAGTTTATATGTTAAAACCGGGGTTAATGTTTATAACCCGCGCGCAAAGTGTGGTCGCATGTATATGCGCATACAACCAAGGGCTAACTCTGTTGTTAAACCAAACGCGCGCGAATGTTAATACGATGGTCAAATGGTTAAAGCGTATTAAAACCGTGGGCTATACTTTTAAAACACATAAAAATACTCCCGCGCACGTTTAATATGGTGGTCATATGTAATAAACGGTGCGCGACCAAGGGCTGGGGCTAAGCCCCGGCCCAGTCGCGGTCCAAACCACACCACAACCAAAAATAAATACAAAACTTGCCATTTGAATAACAAGCTTCAATACATGGCGCAATGGTCACGGGAACTTTGTTAAAACTATGTCGGTGGAGGAGGTCCCCGGTTCGAATCCGGTCGACTACCAAACTTTTGAACAACCCATTAGGCAATAAAAGGGTGCCACGTGGCAGCCCTTGACTGGGCCACGTGGCACCTCACCATTCGCCAAAATCATGCCACGTGTCACAATATAACTCGCCCAAATGTCAACCAATCACCAACCGCCACGTTAGCAGGTGCCATGTCATTCGAGCCACGTCATCGTACGATCGCCACGTCAAATGCTGATGTCATTCGTGCCACGTGTCACCCTTCCAGTGGTGACACGTGTCACCTCCGAATTGGTCCAACTGTGCACCAAAAAGTCCAAATCTGCCTGACACGTGTCATCATCTGGAGCTGCCACGTGTCATGTACGGACCTGCCACGTGTCCTATACGGATTGTACGGACAGGTACAGTCAGCATCAAATTTTTCCCTGTTTGGCTCGGCGAACAGATTGTGATATCTTCTCCATACGGACTCCGTTTGAGAAAGTAAATATACCGCCGGAATCAGGAAGACGAGACGGACGCAATGGCACCATTTTCGTCGCATTCCGAGCACTTTGAAAATTGAGCAAAATTTGATCCCCTGATCCAGATTTTGATCACCACCACACAACATAATTTGGTCTGTTGATGTGATGTCATGGAAATTGGATGGTTCAGATCCCAGTCTAGAATGAAAAGTGCTTAGTCAATAAAGATATAAGATGCTTTTGAATGATCGAATGATGAATATTGATCCAATTCGACGACTTAGATTTAGTTCAAAGATGGAACTAATCATAGGTTAAGGATTCACTTTAATGTGAAATATCTAATGACCAATATTCATTGTGATAAACAACAAATATTGGGATTTGGCTGCGAAGGTGATTGACCCTTACAAGGTATTTTTCACCCAAAGAATCCAATGGTTTACATTCGTCATGATTGATGGTGGAGATTGAATTTTGTGTACAAAGATGATCGGCCCTTAACAAGATCATTTCCACTCATGAAATCCAATGGTGGAGGTTGATTCGATCTAACTGTCCAGATTTAGTTCGGATATGAATTTGATCAGTTGATAATAGGTAGCTTGAACTTAAAATAATCCAACTGTGGAGGATGATTTGATTTGACAGTCCAGATCTTTTTCAGAGTTGAATGTGATCGACTACTAGTGGTAATATTTGCACCTAGAATATCTAATAGTTGATTCGCATCTTGATCAATGTCTTAGATTCACTTCAGGGATAAATATTCTCATGTGATAATGAAAAAGTTGGCACACGAAAGATCTAACAGTGGAGGATGATCCGATCGGATAATCGAGATATAATTTGATACTGAAAGTCCTCACTCATTAGACACAAACATGCATCCAAAGTAAATATCAGGATGACACATGTACACCATTTTTCAAATTGGATTCTCTAATTATTCCATGTCATACAATCATCAACGTCATCAGGAAACCTCAATATTCCCATTTTTTCATAATTTTTCAAAATTTTCCAATTGATAAAAAATGCCTATTTTACAATTTTTCTGTCCTCCATGAAATTTTTTAGCTCTAATTTGAAATTATGCCTCTACTTCATCGAATTTGATCCTACAAATATCAAATTCAATCTTTTACTTATCGATTAGACCTTTCGAAACCAATTTTCATGTTGAATTTTGTCCAGAATAAGGATTTTCAACCAATTTACATTATTTTCAAATTTACACAAGGAAAAATTTGTAACTACATTTTTTATAAAATTCATGCCCCATTTTATCATATTAATTCTACCTTAGAACATATGGGCAATTCAACCCATTAAAATATTTTGTTCTTTTGCATCTCTATAGATTTTTTCTATACGCCATTTTTCAATTATTCCATGGGGGCATTTCGTCAAACACTTTGTATACAACATGTATATTTTTCCTCTACGTGCTAATTTTTTTCCTATACATCCTAAGTGTTGTAACCTTTTCTCTAATACCACATTATAACAGACCCAATATCCTTTTTTCACTGTTGAGAGTACGGGGTAATTTTGAATTTTGCAATTTTCCATTAACTCTAATCTAATACCAAAATATAACTTCCCATCCATCCTACAAGTTGACATTTGCACCACAAATTATTGAATACCAACAATGTAATTGAACCAACTCTATGTTGAGTCACGTTACTACAATTCACGCTTTGGATACATTGTACATTAGAATTTATTTAAACTTGGCTTGTATTTACCATACTTTAATAACTCGGTTATCATTAGTTTTATGTCCTAGTCACCTTACCAGGTATAATTTATCAACAAGGTATCACTGGTACCATAATTATGCCCTATTATGAATGCATATGCACACTACCATGAAATGCAACATATAGCATAATAATAACAACAATATTGTTAGATACCTAATCCTTGGGATTATGGTGTAATTGTAAAATAGTTGTAAATATTAATTTAGGGAAATTCAAAAATTCATAGGTGAATGTCAAGAGTCATCGGACCTCTGGGAAGATGAAATGAAGAATCACCTCAAATGTATTTATGTGTGACTCACATTAATAAAAATTCATCCATGGAGTTACTCATCCCTGGCTTGATAGTGGCATTAGAGCATAGGTTTCTTGATAACTCCATGATATCTCCCAAGTTGCTTCCCTTCTCCCTCATTGCTTCCTTTCATAGTTTCTTCCATAGTTTCCTCTAGTGTTGTTGTTGCTATCATTGAGAAAGAGATGTCCAAGTGGCCATTGACGAGAGTTCTAGATTCCCTTCGTGATGTCATTGATAGAATTTTTGAATCTATTTCCAAACATTTTTTCTATGTAATTCATTTGTCCCGGGGAGCCTCAAGACCAAGTATTGATGACCATAGCTTCGTTATTGACTATGGGTTGAAAATATATGGGTTTGAATAAGTGAGACACTAAGGTGTTTTTTGATAGGTTCCATGAACTCTTTAGATCATTTCAGAGGGAATATTATATCTCATTTTAAAGGATTCTCTATTGGCTCAAATGGGATTTTTACAGACTTTCATTTTGTTTCCCAGTTTATGAGATATCATAGATTGAAGTATCATAGGTTTGTAAAATAGTGCGACCATGTGTACCTTGAGTTTCAAAAATAACTTTCTCGCTCAATGGGATGCAACATAGAAAATATTTTATATCAATGGAATTATCTCTTCGATACCTCAAATGGGTCTTCAATGGAATTTGATTTCATCATCTGTAAGAAAAGAAGAATATTGCGTGTTTTCAAGCCCACGTTAGAGTTTGGAATTTTCCACAAATTGGCACCAAGGTTTAACCCTTGTAAGGTTAATCTACACTTTGGGTCTCGAATTATAATACCTCTACATTGATCTATAGTAATTATTTCTTAGTTGGCATAGAGACTATAACCATGGACATCTTGGTATCTTGGTCATCTTGGTGGTGGAAATGCATTCTCTTGTCAGAAAAGGAAAGAAGTAATCACATGATTCTTCTAGAGGAGAAAGTAGTAAGAGATGACATGGAAAGAAGAATTTTAGAGGTAGGGAGGGTAGGCATAATCTCTGTGAGAGGTCTAATATTCAATGTGTCCATTGTGGAAAGAAGGGACATGAGGAAAAGACTTGTAGGATCCCAAGGGAGAAGATCAAAGATAAGAAGAAATAAAAAGGTAAAGATCCTATATTTATTCAACTTGTTTTGCTTAGGCATAATCTCTGTGGGAGGTCTGATATTCAATGTGTCCATTGTAGAAAGAAGGGACATGAGGAAAAGACTTGTAGGATCCCAAGGGAGAAGATCAAAGATAAGAAGGAATAAAAAGGTTAAGATCCTATATTTATTCAACTTGTTTTTGCTCATTGTAGTACTATCATAAATGAAAAATTGTTCAAAACTTCATTTGCTTCCTGCATAAAAAGGAGGATCATGTCCCCTCTTCAATATCCATGGTACGCCAAGCCTTCATTGAATCAAGACACCAAATCAAGCACCATCTCAATTTGAATCTTTGATTGAGAAATATCAATCTATAATGGGATTTGACCCTTAAAACATTGGTCCCTAGTTATAGGTATACAAGACAAGAGCCCTTCAATTAAGGATTTATTGAAGGGCCAATTGATGAGTCTTTTTGCATAAATAGGAGCTAGGGTTTAGCCTTATTTTACTCGTGCTATTTTGATTATTGGGAATGCTACTAGGATCTAATGAATTCAAACTTTTTGAGGACGAATGGACATTACAAATTAATTTCTTAATGCAAAAAGAATTATTTACATATTCCTTTCTCTTGGTAGTTTCTTTAGGTTCTATATAGAAGCCTTGAGTAGTTCCCACTCAAGGTTGGACAAGGAAAATTTGTGTGCTATTATATTTCCATTTTTCAGTTATCTTTAGTTAATTAATATTAGTATGTAGTGTTTCACAGCTAGTCATAATGATTGCTTAAACCTTCTGGAAGTAAACTCTGTCAATTTTTTTGAAATGTCCAATAATTCGAGTGGACACTCCACCCATCATGAAGGAAACATCAAGCTATAGTAATGATAGAGAAGAGTGTTGATAGTGTGATTTAAAAGAAAACTAATGGACAACCATTCGAAAAATGAATAAATGATTAAATGGTCATTAAACTGAGAATAGAATAATTATAGGAAAGTATAATAGCCCAAGAAACAAGGGTGCTTGGAGATTAAGGAAATGATAAAAACAAACACGTGGTGTCAAAGTTGAAATTCAAAATATGAAATCAAAATAATCCATAAATGTTAAATGAGAGAATTAAAGAATTATAAAAATTATATTAAAGTAAGTTAGGATATTAAAAGGAGGAAGGAGGGAACCAGCGGATGTAAAGAATGAAGGGAAAAATTCAAAAATATAAAAATAATAAGCAAGAAACATGGTTAGGAGTTGGTTAATGGATAAAGGATAAAGTTGAAGAGAATACTTAAGAGGATATGTAAGAGGGAGGGGAAATAATTCAATAAATATAATTCGAGAATGCCAAATGAGAAAATAAATGGAATTACCTAAAAGGAAAATAAATGGAATTACCTAAAAGGAGGTTATAAAAAGGAAAAAATCAAAACCAAAATAAAACAAGAAAGGAGGGGAAATGGGGAGAATTATTAAGAGGAAGGGACTAGGAGTCAAATGAGCAAGTAGAAAAGGTCTAATGGGAAAGATATTGGATGGTGGGTTTCCATGATTGACTTAGTTTATAACCATCTTCCTAACTAAAAAAAAATTGTTGTTTTTCAATTTCAAGTGCTTCGTGAATAATGTGAGAGGGGTGAAATGGTGTTGAGGCAAGAATTTTGGTTTGGTCAAAGAAAATGAGGCGTTTGGATTTGTGGGAATGTTCAACAATAGCTGACATAGAGATGAAATTTTGGAATGTTTCGCCTATGTATTCTTTAAGTTGGGATTAGAAAGATATGTCAATTTGGCCTATGTGATATTTCCCATAGGAGCATGAGATTTGGTAAACTCCTTGGACAAGTATAAGGTCACATTTATCCTTAACAATTATAAATAAATGTTTAAGGGTTTTATACGGCTTAAAAATATTTTTGATATTATTTTTAGCCAAAATCTTAGAAATATGATCAGTGA
This sequence comes from Picea engelmannii, assembly GCA_009831015.1. Classification (NCBI taxonomy): domain Eukaryota; kingdom Viridiplantae; phylum Streptophyta; class Pinopsida; order Pinales; family Pinaceae; genus Picea; species Picea engelmannii. The sequence goes on from ML834758.1 coordinate 50,530, forward strand.
TGGCTTGGATTTAAGGAAGAGATATAAGAGCTTGAGGAGAAGATATTTTGGAATTAGAATGGAGGGTCAAGTGAAAATATGTAATAATTTGGGTGATAGAGTAACCAATGGCCATAAGGGCCTTGAAAATATGGGTTTTTTCTTTCTCAAGAAATTGAGAATCAAAGATTCGAATGGCTCAAGTAACCAGAGTTTTAAGAACAAAAGATTTTTTGGTTGGGTGATGGTGAGAATGGGCATGAATGTATCTATTAGTGTGAGTCTTTTTCCAGTATAATTGGTGGGTAAGAGTCCCATCATATTGATGAGAGATGAGAACATCAAGGAAGGGAAGAGAGTTTTCAGTTTGGCGAGCCATGGTCGAAAACTTAAAGGTATAAATTTAAAGCCACGGGTATAAGATGTAACAACCCTAGTTAAATGATTGATTAAGGTTTATAAAGTATAATTAATTAGATAATTAACTGTCCTAGTATGTTTTAGTTAAACAATGATTATTTCTTAATAAAGTTAATTAATTAATTAATTATTAATTAATTCTTTATATCTGTTGATTGATTGATTAATTAATTAATTGACTCATTAAAGGTTTGATTAATGAATTAAAGGGGCTTAATAACTTTAATTTATTTATTATAAGACTTTATGTATGTGGGGGGGGGGGATGGAGCATTTAGTGGAGGGATAAGGTAATAAAGGGAAGGATAAGGTAATAAAGGGGAGGATAAGGTAATTAATGGAGGGTAGGGAGTCGGTGAATGGGGGGAGATATGACTGGGCAGAGGCCTTCAGGAAGGATTATGAAAAATTGGGAGGAGAGGACTATATGGAGGGATTGGGTATTTTTTTGGTTTTGAGGAGTTTGGTTTTGGAGATTGGGTGAACTGTGGCAGGGGGCACCAGGTTGCTGGGAGTTTTGGGCTCGGGGGCCAGGATTCCTTACGGTATCTTGGAGCTAGGGAGCCGGACAGGCTGCTCCTAGTTGGCTGGGTGGTTAGTCGGTTTGGGCAAGGTTTGGTCAAAGTAGCAGGTTGGGCAAAGCAGCAGAGAGGACAGCCAGATATTGGGATAATAGCATCAACCAAAGGTATCTATATTATGTTATGTAATTCATTAGATTGATGTTCATAAATTAATTTATGTTGCTTATATGTTGAATGAAAGAAATTACTTATTGTTTCTGCATAGAAGTAATCTTATCTGTTAAAATTTATGAGATTTAATAGGCTAATTAAATATAGGTCTCTACATAAGAGATGATGCATTGGGACTGAGAGAGGACATGGTTGGTTCAAAGTTTGATGTGGTAGTGGTGGGCATAGTACTTTGTTGGGAGTATGTGGAAACATGATGCACTTGGGACCTTGATTTAGGAGGAGAGAATGAAGGACT